>JAMZAV010002754.1:0-85657 GCA_024449915.1 Sweltsa coloradensis
ATAGCGCAACTAGTAGACCCTAGGGATAGGCCTGCCTAGGGCTAGCTGAACCCCAAATGGATATTAAAGACACAAAGCCTAGGTAGGCCCTAGGCCAGCTATAATAGGCCGAAGACCAACTTAGCCTCAAAGTTACTCAAACTTGCACACTTCACTTCAGTTAATAACTACGGAAAAAGAACATGTCAATACATTAGTTTTATGTTGGATTAGTATAAGCTTACGCTCTATGTTTTGGAAAGCCCATCTGTAACAATATCTGAAGTGGTGATAAATGTTGTTTAGAAACTTTGGTTGAAGTAGAATTCTTTCTCGGTGGCAAAGTGGCCATGTTTACAAAATGAAACTGCACTTTGCACAGCCTTGTAAATGCAATGGCCAAATGCAATTTACCGCCTTCTAAATTCACTAATCAAACCGAACCGAACCGAACCGAATCATCATGGCGGGCATTCTCTTCGAAGATATTTTTAATGTGAAAGACATCGACCCTGAAGGCAAGAAATTTGACCGAGGTAAGAAATCACGTTCTTAATTTACACATCATTCCAAAAACAAACCATACATTGGCCTACCTAAAATCCATTTCAATAATAGGCCTACTTACGTCAGATCGTTAAGAAAAATGTGGGGTTATGTTTCGTTTACAAGCCGGTTCTTCTTTTCCGATTAGGCCTAGGGCCTACCTAGCTTAGGTTAGGTCTACTAGGCCTACTTTATTAGACCCTTCAACTAATAGGGCTAGGCCTAGGCCTAGACCTATTATAAAATTACAATGATAACGGGATGAGGGTGTCCAGCCTGGTCCAGCATGTAACCTACATTTAACGCTGTGGCTATTTAACCGTAGCTACGGAAAAATTACGTTATACAATTTAACCGTAGACTGTACTACGGTAAATTTAAGCATGCTATTTTAATCGTAGCTACGGGAACGGCGGTAAAGTTTAGCCGTAGACTAGGCCTAGGCCTACGGAAGATTTACGACCTCTAAACCGAAGCTACGGACAAGTTTCGTAGGCCTACCTTTAATTCTATGTCTACAACAGTAACTACAGATGAACATAGCAGATGAAATTGCTACACGCCAGCCTAGACTTAAACATTAGGGTATTATTGCTCCCGTAAATACAGTAGCGCGAATCTAATTGTAGGATTCATTACTTTCGAGACTGTGGCACGTGTTTTCAGGCATAATTTATGATATATCAAATTCTCTATTGTATATAATAGGCCTTTGCTCTAGCCAGAATGTGTTTTAGAACTGACTTGACCGAAAGAATCTGCATCAAAGCGATCGCATGTGGGCCTAAACATGGCCTAGAATAGTCGAAATCGCATTACTGCACCAAAAAGTCTAGTAACCCTAGGCCTAAAGAAGAGGGGGAGGGGCTTAGGGATTCATGTTGCCGTCTTTCTACGCAGTCATGAAGGAAATTGAAGCAAATAAAATACAAAAAACCTTTAACAATTCTATTTTAAATATAAATGACTTTCAAAAAACCTTGTGTTGCATCGAATTATAATTTAGCATCAACAAACACATCAATGCAGTCAGGTTGTCGGAACAGGAATGGGGGCCGAATCCGCTGATCCCGCGAAAGATTCGGATACCTTCGATTATTTCCGCAGATCTTCGTTTTTGCTACGAACGATTTATTACCTATTGTTAATTTATCCGTAGCCTTTGGTTAAATAGCCACTTCGTACATTTAAGGCTAGGCCCCTCAAGAAAACGATGACCACATGGGCTCTTTTTCTGCCTGTTTTTGTTTTGTGGTTAAGGTGACAAATAGGCTATTTCATTAAAGGTTCTGTTGCTGCTAAGCATTTGGCGCACTATCCAATAGGTGGTGAATTCGTCGCAGCTGTCACGGCAAACTCGCGACCTGATTGGACGACACGCAAAAGCTTAGCTTTAAGTATAGCAGCACCTTTATACTTTTGTATAGTGTAGTAGTGCACTTGCCCCCTTTCCAGACCTGGGTAAGTTACTTTTGAAAAGTAATGAAATTACATTACTCATTACTTCAGCCAAAATGTAACTAGGCCTAAATTACTATTTAGTTACTTTTCCAAGAAAGTAATGAAATTACGTTACTTTTTATGAAAAAAAGTAGCCTAGTGAAATTACTTTCAAAAATTACTTTTTAATTTAAAATGTATCTGACGTGCGGACGAGTATGACGCAAGTGCTTTGTCTGCCGATGGCGGGTCTCCGACAGGGTGTTATCCACGCCCACACTTTAAAACCAGTGAAGGCTTATCACAGAGATATTGTAGATATCGACGTATAACTTAGATGTAGGCTAAAGTAAATTATTGATTACCGGTACGCGAACTACACTTACAAGTGTAACAATTCGACTTTCCATTTGTTTGACACAGACTTGAATGTTTGATGTCAAGTAGATAATTACGTCGTCAACGGCGCTCGTCATACGCGGAAGTACCAAAAGTAAACATGGCTAGGTTCTGAAATAAAAATTCGCGACTCGAAATCTCTCGATCAGACCTACGAAATGTCGGAAATGCTGCATGCACATGCACATTGTTCAAGCGGGCGCACTGGCACAGTGACTGATATTTGATACACAAAGGCGCGGGCTGCGCGGCAAAGGTAACGCGTTACTAATGCCAAATTACAATGATAAAAGTAGTGAAATTACTCTTCCGTTACATTGAGAAAAATGTAATTAAATTACTGGCTCGTTACTGAAAAAAGTAATTTCGTTACAGTAACGCGTTACTTCCGTTACGTTACTACCCAGGTCTGCCCCTTTCCATGCTCGACCAGCGTTCGTACATCAACAAACTAACTGTAAAGTCTATCTTTGTTTGATAATTGCCCACACTCAAGTTTAATTGTAGCCTAAACTTTGTGGGCTTTGCTGTTTTTGTACTTTCATAATAATGTATGTATGTGAAACATGTATATATAAAAAAGCATGCAAATAAAAGCTATGATGAACTGAACTGAACCAACAACAAAGTTTACCACAGCTTCCTGCCACGCCAGCTTTAGGAATTTGGGTACCGGTACTAGTTCAGTTGGTGGGGTCCAACTTTTGAACACTTTTTTGTTTCAAAGAAAAACAATAAAATAGCCTAACTGGGCCTTCTTCTTTTCTTTAAATTTAAATGTCAAGAACTATGATAACTACTATGCATATGTAGGCCTATATTAGGCTTAAGTTCGTTTGTAAAATTAGTATTTAGTCAATATCGTGAATGTATGACATGAATTTGAATAGCGTGCATCGCTAAATAAAGACGTATTATTATTATTAAATGATGTATATTTTATAAATAGGCTTCGCTAGAGCTTTATTAAAAATGCACTTAGGGCCTACATGTATGTTTCATTTCATTAAGTTTTTAAACAAAAGTAAGTTATAAGTAGCGAGGAGTGACACAGCCTAGGCCTACTGTGCTGAGATGTTGTAGGCCCCACTCACTGCAAGTAGGCCTTACCTTACAACTACATACGGTAATAAAAAAATCCAAATAGAATCATCACCTTTTTGCTGTTATACATAGTCAAAACCTTTAACATCACTATTTTAAACGTAGGGCCTATGTCCTTTTGTGGTGAAAGTCCTTAATATTTAAAATAGCGATGTTAAAGGTTTTGTAGGTGGAGTATTTTACTGAAAAAGGTTGATAGTAAGTAAAATCAAACATAATAGCAAACATGGCTTTTTTTGTGTGGCTCGTTGGTCTTGTTGTTAGCGTATCTGCTTCCAATGCAGAAGGTCCAGGGTTCGATTCCCGCCAAAGTCAGAAGTGTTTTAACTTCTGATTTGGACTTAAGTCCATCAGTTCGTGTCTTAGGAGTTTGTAAACCGTGACTTTGGAGCCGTCCTAGCAACGAAGCACATAATAAATTCAGAGTTGTGCTGAATCGACCTTGTTGATTCTGGCGTTGATTCGCGGGTGTTTGCACTGTCCATACCACTGATTGCTATATTTCCTATTAAAAATATCGATCTTTGGTTGGTTATCGTTTACTCGTCGATTGCGTCGGGGACTACAGGGTTGGCTTGGTCGCTTTGATTTCAAGTCCCCCACTGAAAATCAGTTATATAACTGAGTGGGTAGACTCTAAATACAATTTATTTATTTATGTATTTAATTGGATGAGCGTAGCGAGCAAAGCGAAGATTCCATTTCACTACACTGGAGAAAAAAATCCGGAATGTTTTTTTTTTTTTTCTTTTCTTTCTGTATTTTTGTCTAACACGATTCCGGCTAAACCGATACTCCGATTGCGATGAAATTTTATGGAGGCCTTCGAAATCTCTGAACTAGGAACTGCCACGTTTTTGAGCGCAATCGAAAAATTATTTCTCATGAAAATCGCAATCTTACGATTTTTTTCGATTTTTAAAAAATTTCTTCGACTTATAACTCCTACATGCTTTATCCGATTGTAATGATTTTTTCACAGAACCTTAATTTTATGAATTGATATATTCGTGTGAAATTTGAGCGTAATCAAATAATTATTTCTTATGAAAATTTCAATATTACGATTTTTTCCTTTTTTAAAATTACGATTAATTTAAAAAAATAAGTTAATTTTTTATTTAATTTGATTTAATTTAAAAAAAATTTCAACATAGTTCTGATTTTTTCACAGAACAACAGAAAATCCGCAAAACACATGGCAGCTCAATTCACCAATTTCGATCATCCAACAACGCGGCGGGACTTAAGCGTTTTCCTAGTAAAAATAAGAAAGTATAATAAGTTTTTAATGATTGTTTATTGGATGAGCATAGCGAAGATTCCATTTCACTACACTGGAGAAAAAAATCCGGAATGTTTTTTTTTTTTCTCTCTCTTTTTTGTGTGTTTGTCTTATGATTTTTATCGATTTATAAAAAATCTTCGACTTAAAACACCTAGGCCCTACATGCTTTATCCGATTGTTATGATTTTTTCACAAAACCTTAATTTTATGAATTAATATATTCGTTTGAAATTTGAGCGCAATCGAAAAATTATTTCTTACGAAAATCGCAATTTTACAATTTTTTAAAATTTTTAAAACATTCTTTGACTTACAATACCTACATGCTTTATCCGACTCTAATGATTTTTTCACAGAATTTTATGAATTAATATATTGGTGTGAAATTTGAACGCAATCGGAAAATAATTTCTTATGAAAATCGCAATTTTACGCTTTTTACGTTAATAAAAAAAATTCTTCGACTAATTACATCTATATGCTTTATCCGATCGTGATGATATTTTCACAGAACCTCAATTTTATGAATTTATATATTTGTATACAATTTGAGCGCAATCGATAAATCATTTCTCATGAAAATCGTAATTTTACACTTTTTTTGTTTAAAAAAACATACGCTTATCCAACAACGCGCCTGAAAAAGCGTTTGCGAAGCTTCCTAGTTATAGGAAACATAAAACTACATTTTTTAAAACTTTGTTTAATTAAAATTTCTCGGCAATGAGAGCCAATGACTCATTTTACTGAAAGTGACTTGTTCCATATCTCAAATCAATACAATTTTTTCTTCTTTTCTTTATGGACTGACTTATTCGGATTCTCAACTCAAAGGGAAAATTGACACCCTGTAATATACACAGGTATGGTCGAAAAATATTTCGTTTCTCTACTAATCGATAGGTATTGAAATTCTGAAGAAAATGGCTATCTTAACTCATTTACACAATTTGGTCGACTTCGGTTTCTCAATCATCATCAAAAAAACACAAAAACAAAACACATGTGAACTGTGTGTGTCACTTCAAAAACACATGTAATTCGAAATATAGGCCTCTGTTTTACATTTCCATCCATCCACAACCACAAGGCTACAAGCACTTAAGAAGATTATGTTTTTAAGAAAACCTTAAGGCCTACATTAAGTCACCTTTTGCCTTTTGTGCTTGTAGATCCAAATGAAGTAAGTAGCTAGGCACAAAGAAAAATAATTCTGTTAAAATGGGAGCTTCATTTATTTTGATTTCAATCAATGATTTGAAAAAAAAATCATTTGATTTAAATCTGATTTAAATCAAAAACACTCATGACACAAAATGCATTTGGAGTCGAATACGGTAATATTTGATACAAGTCAACACTGGTAGATGGTGTACACTGTACATTAAGGTTAGAGTAATCTGAAATTATGAAATATACGCTCATACATTAGGTCTTACAACAATTTGAATTTCCACTGTTTTCAATAGACATAACTAGGCCGCTTCGCGAACGCTTTTTCCAGTCACGTTGATGGATGAACTTTTTTTAAAATATTTCTGTCCTTATGATTACGTTTTTACTTTTTAACCCTCTCAGACCCCACGTCTCCAAACGAGGACATCAAGTTTTAAAATTTAAATGCGGGAAAACACTAGGGTATTTCAATTTACCCTTATTAGGCCTATTATTATTATTATTATTATTATTATTATTATTATTATTATTATTATTATTAATTATGAATATACGGTTTTTAAGCATAATTATTATTATTATTATTATTATTATTATTATTATTATTATTATTATTTTTTTATTTTTTTTGAGGGGGGGTGTGGTTATAACAAATATTTTTTTCCCCATCCAAATGGTATAAATGGTATCTTTTTAGAGAAGACTGAAAAAATACATCTGCAAAAACAGCTAAAAACCTTTTTTTTTCGCGGAAATTTAATATACATCTATTGTTTGCAGGTATTTTGAGATACAAAAACAATAAAATTTGCAAAAACACAGAACAAATCGTGTTTTAAATGACGTGAACCTAGAATTTTAATTTTAACTCAAAATGTAGCTTCAATTCAAAATCCAAAAATTCCCAAAAAATCCTTAAAAATCATGAAAAAATACTAAAAATCTTAGAAAAAAATGCCAAGCTCAAATTGTTCGATAAAAATTACCAAATTTACACGGATTTAAGTCGGGTCTGAAAGCGTGGGATCTCATTAGGCTACTTTTTCTTTAAGTACTTGATAGGCCTACTAGTTATGCCTAATTATACACCTGTAAAAGGCTTATATTGAAACCTTTATTTCTGCGAATTTTGACCTACTTTTTAAACTTTTTCTTTTAAAAGGCACTACATCACCATAATCTTTATGTCAATGTAAAATATGAACGTTGTAGCCCCACCCGTTTGGTCAGAACCAGCCCAAATGTCACGAAAATATCGTATTAAAAGCTGGGAAAAGTTGTGAAAGTACGATTTCTATGAGAAATATTTCTTCAGATGTCTCTAAAATCATAACATATATAATTTCAGTGATTTTAAACGTTCCCATAAAGTTAGATCGAAGTAGCCGTTTGCCAAATATCACGAAAATATCTCATTAAAGAAAAAATTGGAAATATCGTAAAAGTACGATAATCAAAGAAATATTTGATCGATTGTACCCAAAAACGTGTCCAGTCTAGGTTCAGAGATTTCGAAGGTCCCCTCAAATTTTCATCAAGATCGCATAGGCCTATGCCGTTTGCCCGGTAGAGCGCGAACAAACAGACAAAAATATAAACAAAAAAACAAAAAAAAACATCCGAAATAATTTTTTTGGGGGGTCATTGAAATTGAAGTCTTCGCTTCGCTCATCCAATTAAACCATGATTAAATTATTATATTAATTATTGGAATGTAGGCTATTTTCTAAGTATGGGTTTTGCGTCTTCTGCTATCGATTTTCTCTGCAGCAGTACGGTCCTAACCGCCTACCCGCCCACACGTAGGGCATAGGAAAGTGGGCGTTACCATGTGCTCTGTGGGCGAATCGATAAAGCCACTTGTACAGCTGCAACTCCACGGCCAAGGTCGTAAGCGCTCTCGGTACAGGCTGCTCTGCTAGGTGAAATCCAATATAATCAGCCGCAAAATGACAAACGACGTAGTTTTCAAGCTTGAAATTGGAATGCCGCAGAAACTGGAAAATATTGCAGCCCTACTTGTTCACTTGTGTACTGTAGATAAAACATTTGAAATTGCAAATAATATTGTAAGATCTTGGTGAACTGTGGATATGAGTTAGCATTATAAGAACTACCGGTAAGTTGCATTCAATGTGGTATGCAAAGTAGTCGCTCCCACGTTTGAAAATGGCTTCGCGGCATCATTGGGCTACACGAGTGTCTCGGTGGTTTGTGCTCGATGAGTGTATCACGCAATGCTTATACATTTCACCTACTTAACTTACCATGCACTAAAATGTGAAAAATCTTTCTGATACTGTCGTCAATCACTGCCAGTTTGTAAGTCTGCCATTTATTTATTCAGAAGATTATTGTTCCACCACGTTTTGATCATTATTAGGTTTTAAATTGTATATTTTCTTCCTTTTCATTATTTTTTGGTTACATGTACAGAATATATTTTAATATAGAGCGATTATTTTCTTTATTATGATAATTTTTAAGGTTTCATAGGAACATATTTTATATCTCTTACGGGTATGTATCGGTAGCTCTTATGGTACGGTATCCTCCTATATATTGTATATTTTCTTTCTTGTTTGTTGGATGAGCGTAGCGAGCGAAGCGAAGATTCCACACTGGAGAAAAAAATCCGGAATGTTTTTTTTTTTGTATTTTTGTTTGTTTGTTACACGATTCCGGCTAAACCGATACTCCAATTGCGATGAAATTTTCTGGAGACCTTTGAAATCTCTGAACTTTGAACTGCCACGTGCGAAAAATCGATCGAAAAATTATTTCTCATGAAAATTGCAATTTTACGATTTTTTTTCGATTTTCTTGTTTTTTCTGTTTGTATTTTTGTGTGTTTGTGAACACGATTCCAGCTAAACCGACACTCCAATTGCGATGAAATTTTCTGGAGACCTTTGAAATCTCTGAACTTTGAACTGCCACGTGCGAAAAATCGATTGAAAAATTATTTCTCATGAAAATTGCAATTTTACGATTTTTTTCGATTTTCTTGTTTTTTTTTCTGTTTGTATTTTTGTGTGTTTGTGAACACGATTCCAGCTAAACCGATACTCCAATTTCGATGAAATTTTATGGAGGCCTTCAAAATCTCTGGACTTAGAACTGCCACGTTTTTGAGCGCAATCAAAAGATTATTTCTCATGAAAATCGCAATTTTACGATTTTTTTTCGTTTTTCTTATTTTTTCTGTTTGTATTTTTGTGTGTTTGTTAACACGATTCCGACTAAACCGATACTCCAATTGCGATGAAATTTTCCGGGGGCCTTTGAAATCTCCGAACTTAGAACTGCCACGTTTTTGAGCGCAATCTAAAAATTATTACTCATGTATATCGCAATTTTACGATTTTTTTCGATTTTTAAAATTTGTCTTCGACTTATAACACCTACATGCTTTATTTGATTGTAATGATTTTTTTACAGAGCCTTAATTTTATGAATTAATATATTCGTGTGAAATTTGAGCGTAATCAAAAAATTATTTCTCGTTAAAATCGCAATTTTACGATTTTTTTCGTTAAAAAAATACGCTCATCCAACAACGCGCCTGAAAAGCGTTTGCGAAGCTTCCTAGTTCTAGTAATTTGACTTGCATGTGTGTACTGTAACCAGAGGAAAATTGATCACACACACATCCACACTAGAAATAAATGAAAATCGAGTTCTATCGCTTGTTTTATTCATAACCCATTTTAACACTCCGAAATCAATTAAAGCGTGTTAAAAATCCCCCAAAACGATATGCGGGGCTAAGTGGGCTAAGAGATTGCACCTCCCGATTTACCTGCCACGCGTCTTGCTCCCCCTCCCCCCCCCCCCCCCCCCCCACACACACACCGAAAAATATACCGGAGAGTCATGCAAAGCCAAGAGTGTGTACTATAGATGTTAAAATATCATTGATGTACAGTGTCCCTGTGACAACAAATTGTCGTATGTTTGACTGCAGAAGCAGCATATGGAGCCACATTTTTCAATATGAAATATGAATAGTGGATTAATGAATAATGAAACAGTGCGCTTTTTACCGTGAAAAAAACTAGGATTTTCATTGTTTGCGTCATATTATTCCATAGCTAAACCTTGGGCTAAACGAAACCACGGACGGCAACAATACAGTATGTGATCTTCATTTAAATCAGAAAAAAGGTCGAAAGGACCAACGCACGTCAAACTCCGATTATTTTGATACAGTTAGGGGTTGACAGCAATGCATAAGCATGTTAATGTGTATAGGGTGTACCGCTATACCGGTATGGAGGGAGGGTAGGAGTCAGGTCATCGTTTCGGTTGCCATCACCTTGTAGCGCGTCATTGATCTTCCAACATCGATCGATCAATGTCATAGACATTTTGAATCATCAAGCGCGATATTTTATAAGAGGAAGATGAAGGAATGTTTGGTTTGGTCGAGCTTGCGCTTTGGCACTCACGTTTTTCCTCGACACAATGGCGAGAGGTAACTAACTGAACTGGTGGGGTGGGGATGGATGGGAGGCCAAGCTTGCTTTTAGGTGCGCATCATGCTCGGGTCCATGTTTTCCTCGACGTTTGTTATCTTGTTTGTTGTTCATGCTTTCGAGTTGTCAAACTCCGCTTTTCAGCGAGTTTTCTGTTGAGAGACACTTAACATCAAGAAAGTTCTTACAGTTTGTGTTGTGAAGTGGTTGCTAATGTAATTTCATGTTAAAAATGGAAAATCATATTTGTCGGCGGCGGGAACCGAACCCAAAGCTGCGTGCGTGCGCCGCACTGGGCCACATACGGTGTCAAGACATCTCCATTCTCCACCGCACCGTGGAAAATGACGTTGAATTCTATCGACGCCATATCCCGCGTCGCAGTGCAGGTTTCGCACGGCCTGAAGAAAACTGCAACACTAGTCTTGCTTGGTCCTGCCTCACTGTCAATGTCCTCAACGAAGGTCATTACCAAAATAATGCCCTCCCTCTTTGCCCCTCCACTCGGGCCTCGCTAACCCCACCACATTACCTTTTCGATTACGCAAAGATTCGCGCTTGTTGGTTGGTGGGATCTCGTATTATGGAGTTTGGCTGAAATTGGCGCAGGTCCAAGTTTCATTTGGAATTATAGGGGAAGTGGGTTGGGAGTGGGGCCGCTTACGCAGTGAGAGAGGTGCAGAAAGGGGTGAATTTACATTTTGAGGGAGTCTGGAAGATTCGTTAGACGTGAACTATTCACAACCTCATCTATCCTTCAGGTTTCAATGTTCGAACTTGGTATTCATAAGATGGCGTGGCATACCAGAATATCCAATCAAAACAGGTAGGAAATACAAAACAACACATCCATAATCAACAGTCATTAAGGATTGAACGTGTTTCTTTCAAATTATCTCCTTCAATCAAACATTAAATTTAAGAGTGCAACAAAAGTGCAACAAAATCTGACTTGATGGTATTATGGTCTCACAATATTTTTTACTAAAATAAAATGTACGTGTGCTACACCCGGTGTACCGAGGCAATGCATGTTTCGTGTGAGCCCTTGTCAGTGGCGTAGCGTAGGGTGCTGATCTGCTACGTGAACAGGAGGTCAGTAAGTTTGTCGACACGTTGCGTGTGTCACGTCTCGTGCGTTCCTCGTTCGTATCTTGGCGCGGGCATCTACGTCACGAGGCGTTTTGTAAACTTTGCAGTGATAATTTCGTAGGGATGTAGGCATAGTCTTTCACACCTTGATATTATGAAAACGTGGAGAATGCAACAGCAAACGCCAACATGATGACACAAACAGTGCTCGAACTTGAATAGTCAAAACGTGCTTTTGTCCCGGCAATAACTCGCGTAAATTAAGCAGAGCTCTGAATTCTGCTATATTTTGATTGGGACCTATTAAAAACTCTTGGTTTGATCAGTGTTTTACCTTCTTAGGCCTTTAATCGAAATGTTTATATCGTTGGTTCTCCCATTTGAGAAAATAGGTTTTTACTTTTTAACATTGTAGAAATAGTGACGACGGCATCATATTTGGGGGTGGCGCCATTAGAGGACCTTGCTGTATATGGGCTCTTACGTCATATCCACTTATGTGATAATTCAGGGTCATCATTGTCGATTACCGAAGTCGAGAACATTCCTCTAGCACACACAAGTAGGCCTAATGCAGCTCAGTCCGCTTACTAATTTAACAGACTACGATTTCGAACTTACCTTTGGGGGTGGGTTAATGCCATCGTGATTGCGAAGACTTTTTTTTATTTCGTGTTTTGAGTCCTTCTAATGTAGGCCTAATGGGCAAATCCCAGATTTCGCAAGTTTCAAGGTCATTGCTACAACGATGTGCAAACCGAAAACACGTTTTCGCTCATCAGTGCATGAAAGAACTTGAAGTTATTATTAGGCTACTCCTACCTACCAAAACTCGTAAAACAAGCCCATGGCAACGTATAATTCACGCTGTAACTTTCAATGTAGTATAATTTCATGTTTATATTGGTGCAATATTTCTACAATTTCATTTCCATCGATCGAGACAATATGTTTTCTATAACTATTTATTTAAAATGTGTTATATATACACAATGTTGGTAGTTGCCAGTTGGACAGGCTTCGTCTCAGACATTCTATTCAGCATCTTTGAACTGACAGCAACGCCACGTGTGTAGGATTATACTAGGAAAACGCTAAAGTCCCGTCGCGTTGTTGAGCGAGCACCGGTACGTGCAACACGACCCGAGTACGACATTCCCATAATGTTACATACCAATAAGTTTTTAAGGTCTTGACCGATTTAGCTGAAAATTTGTAAAATAGGAGAGAATTGATAAAATCCACCGCCATCTAGAGGACCTTGACATCATTTCTTTGGGAAAACTATTTTAACTCTTTGATAACAAATAATACACTGCTTCCTCGATAGTATTTTGATTACTTCCCCCCTTTCTAGCAGAGTCGAAGAAACTTCTTTATCGACTCTGCTTCTAGGTGGCAGTGCATAGTGATTCTCGTGCTACTTTTCGTTACCATGGTAACGTTATTTTTGTTAAAATGTAATTTCTATCTACTGACCGATTTAGCTGAAAATTTGTAGAATAGGAGAGAATGTTGTACTTATTAACCCTGCAAAATTTCATAACGATCAGAAACATAACCAACGATCGCATAGGTGGTATGTACATGTGTGCAAAATTTGAGGTCGATCAGAGAAACTGTGCGACCTGTATCGAAGCAGTAACAAAAAAAAAACAGGCATTCGAGCCATAAGAGTCAAGTGGAGACGCTCGCTACGCTCGCTCAATTATGTTCCAGAAGCCAAAACAAGTTTTCCAAGTAAGATTACTAGGAAAACGCTCAGTTGGACGCGTTGTTGAGCGAGCACCGGTACGTGCAACATGACCCGAGTACGACATTCCCATAAGGCCCACCACACGGTGTAGGCCTAACTGGATACATTGATTAAAGAAGGCTGGATATTGACATTGTACACTATACTATTCCAACATCTTTGCAATGTACTAATTGACGTCATGCCTTCTAAAGTGTATCTTTGTATCTTCACTGCCTCCTTCATTTTTTAACATCATTTTTCGAATTATGATTACCAATAAGTCTTTAAGGTCTTGACCGATTTAGCTGAAAATTTGGAAAATAGGAGAGAATGTTGTACTTATTGACCCTGCAAAATTTCATAACGATCGGTACATTTTTATTTTTTTATTTTTTTATTTTTTTATTTTATTTTTTATAACCAATGATCGGATTTTGTTCAAAAACTATACAGCAACCCGCCTAGGTGGTATGTACATGTGTGCAAAATTTCAGGTCAATCAGAGAAACGGTGCGACCTGTATCGAAGCAGTAACAGAAAAAAAAAAAACAAACAAAAACAGACATTCGAGCCATAAGAGTCAAGTGGAGACGCTCGCTACGCTCGCTCAATAAAAGAACATCAGTTTTTGCCCTTTAGCTTCGTGGAAGGCCAAATTATTTTACTTCATATTTATTTTTGGGCTGTTGCAACTTGCATTATCTCATTATTGCAACTAAAAAAGTACTTCTCAGTTATTTCCGCAAAATATATGCGATTTGGATGGCTGATTCTTGTATTATCTTGCTTTTATACATTTAACCATTGAGTATAGATTTGACTCTGCTATGTGTAATTTTGAAATCGTTCTATAATTTTTCTACGGCGATTAGTAGCCCCTGCAGCAATTGACACAGAATTGGCCAAACCTCAATAATTGGAGTCGATGTGTTTTCAGTGACATTCACACACACACACACACACACACACAACACACACACACACACGTACACATTTCTTTTCTTTCCATCCCACGATATAATATAATATTTTTTTCTTATATTTTTTAAAATATTGCAATGGAACAGTAACGGGTGCAATTAATTCAAATCATATAATAAAACCATGCGTGGCACGTAAATTGTCTTGTACAGCTTGCGGAACTCAAGACATTGTGTACAAACTAACTGCATTTGTAATTTGTTAAACTATTCCTAAATTACCGGCCATGTTTGCCGTGGGGCAGGTGGCACGCACTGCGGATTATCACACCACTAATTTATTTAGAGTAATTGCTGTACATAGGCGAGGCCGTTAGCATAGCCTTACCCGAACTGCAAATCAAATTGCCAATTAGTACCATATGTTATACTTTTAGTTTGTGCACTGTATGCAATTATTGCTAGGTGTTGGTTATTTACATTATCCCCGTAGCCAGCGACCGTACAATATAATGCATAGTGTATACAATACAACTACAGTCGTTGTTCCAAACCAAGAATATAGCAGTTGACGATTAAACTATTGTTTCTACGTAAATTGAATTAGCATCATAATTAATATTATCATCCCACGTAATTCTTGTGCAGGCCATTTTTTATACCTGATCGTTGTGTCAAATTAGTAGGCATTATCGTAGTGTTGACAATTGGTTAAACGGAAACCATGGTTGCACTGATTGGTTGGCGCAATGTGCTGCGAAGAAACTGCGTGAAGAAACGCGACGTGTAATTCGTAGTGATGTGAGTCGGTAATATTAATCAGTCATTGGTATAATATTATCCAGTTTTTGGTCACATTGAAACATTCAATAATTGAAGATCATAGCTTTTAAAGGCTTATTTATCTGGCTGAAAGTGTGTATGTGCAAAATTTATTTTTGGATGAGCGAAGCGAAGACTTCGATTTCACTTACCCTGACGAAAATAGCTCGTGTGTCTCTTTTTGTTTTTATCTGGTTTTTCGCTCTCTACCTGGCATATGCGATCTTGATGAAAATTGAAGGGGACCTTCCAAATCTCTGAAATTAGATCTGCAAAGTTTTTGGGTAAGTCGAAGAAATATTTCTCATGAATATCGTACCTACTTTTTCGATTTTTCCCCGATTTTTAATGCGATATCTTCGTGAGATTTGGTCCGCGACCGGGCTAACGTCAACTCCGATCTTGACGAAACTTTATGGGAACGTTCGAAATCACGGTACTTAGGCCTGGATATATTATGATTTCAGGGACAATCGAAGAAATATTTCTCATAGAAATCGTACTTTCAGGGTAGCGATAATCAACCATAAAAGCTCATCCATCAACGCGAATGGAAAAAAGTTAGCGAATCGGCCTAGTTAAAAACGAAAAGCGATAACGATTTAGTCTATACTCTGTGAAAGACACGTGATTCCTTGAGTTATGTGGGGAGTGTGTAGTTTTCTCCACCGTTCATTGTGTCTAGTGTGAAACTTATCAATTAGGTACACCCCCGGTGTTTTTAACAGCAGATCTTACTATACATACCAAATTACACTTGCGTTTGGCTTTTGGAACCCAGCACAGTTCCCTATTACTTTACTTTGAAAATACTATCTTATTCTTATGCATAGCATTTATTTAATTTGGTTTCAATATATTTTATTAAAATAACTCTCTACACCTTTTAAACTTCACTAGTTACCTTATAATTATTATATCTGCTTCCTGCGGAAATCTAATTTTACCGGTTATATTACATCCCTATTAATTAGTAGGTCTATTACTTTTTGTTATTTGTTCATTCTATGGTCCAATTGCTACATAATATAATAATTTATGTGCTACAATAATTTGAGTAATTATTTTTGTTGGCATTTTCTATTCTGAATGAGCATCTGATAAAATTAACTTTCAAATGTCTATATTTATGTTTGATTAGTTTAGCGATTATGTGTTTAGTGTTCACATTTTTCAAAACCCTTTGAAATATCTAAACTTAGACTCGCGACGTTCGTGTACAATCAAATGCATATTTCTCAGAAAATCTCATTTGAATACTTGAACGCATTGTGGCGCGCTATAACACTCAAGCACCTTGTACAGCAAACAGAGTTGGGGTGTTTTCGAGGTGTCACCCAGTCATCATGAAACGTGCTATGAACTTAAAAATTATCATTATCGGGGAGATTTAGGTACATGACAACACATGACAAATTTTATTGAGTTACGATCATTCCTTCTGGGTGAAAAAATGTTTCTGAATCCCGATTCATTATACCCGTTTCCCATAAAAAAGATTGAAACATGTTGGCTACTAGTACTAGCTATACTTATTGTCCGAGAAAATGGTGCAAGTGCAACAATAGGCCGAGTGCATTTGGGGGTAAAAGCATGAAAATTAGTAAAAATGTACTTTATTACTGACTTATTGAAAACGCCGATGAATTGACCCCATTTTCTCACTGGAGGTCAAAATGTATTTAAATCATTAAGATCTCTTTTTTCTTTTTTCTTAAATTTGATACGTAATAATGATTGTGGTAAGTACCCATTTGGGGTCAAAATGTTACTAAAGGTCACATTTTTTTGAGAAAATAACGCCATTTGAGACCCACTATGGGGGTACACGCATGAAAGACGGTAAAAAGGTACTTAAGTTCTGAATTTTTGTATACTGATATGTAACCACCAATGAATCGACTCCATTTTCTCAGTCTCACTCTAGATCAAAATGTAAAAATCATTGGAAAATACCTTTTTTTGTCACGAATTTTTTGTTTTTTGTTCGTTATTTTAGCTACATTTCATGACCAACTATATTGTATGAGGGAAAAAATTCAAATTGTAAAACAAAATTTTATTCATGTCAGTGAATCTCAAAATAGGTCAAATTGTGTTTTTCATCTAAAATCGACCAAAATCTACTATTTTTTACGAGTCCCAGAAGGACGAAAACTTGAAATTAGCTGTAGGCCCTATAGTTGTCAGCCCTTCAGGCTGGGCTTTATGTTGTCTATGCCTTCAGAGCCTGGCTTTATGTTGTCTATGCTTTCCCAGCCTGTCAACCCTTCTCCAATCTAAACTATATTTATCTAAGTAGGCTACTTTAGACAGAAATTAAAAAAAGTGCCTACACCGGGGATCGAACCCGGGATCTTTCTGTCTAAAGTACTTCATAACAGCGTCACAGTCACCTACTATAAAACCAAAGTTAAATATTACATATATGTATATTGTTGTACACCCGAACAAGAGTATATCAAAGGTCGGGACAGGTCAGGTAGAAAACTAGTTACCAATTCATTTTTCGTACATTTTTCTAGGTTATTTTCTAGTTTTAAGATTCAATCTGATCTTTAATCAGTAGTTTAGGCATATACACCTAGATCAGTAAAAACAGTCAACATGCGAAATCAATATTTTATTTGTCGTTAATTGAATATGATCATAAAATATGTGAGATGTAAAGGAATGGATCGATTGCCATTTAATAGATGTTTATTCTGCATATAATCGTTATTACTTTGATTATTAACGTCATAGTTTTATTTTCCTCGGCATAATAATAGGCTAATGATAGGCTATTATCATATGATGTCAGGGTTTTTATAAAACATAAGTCCGCTCCATAGACAACGTTGTTGATTGACAGCAATTGTCGCAAAGCCCAAGGTTCTTAATTTGAACTTCGTCGAGGCCACTTTTTTTCAATGCTCAACAATAAAAATGAAGGTAACTAAATGGAATTCTCGTAAAAAGAAATAATGTGCACACTAGGATATAAATTCAATAAACGTTCACCAATCGTCATAATCCATCAATAAAATTGCCACACGTCACATCTGACGAGAGTATTTATAATTCGGTTGATTATTGATCTTTGTGTTTTGTCGCATCCACGTGATGGCAGCGGCGAGAGTGTGCCTACCTTCGGTCAGGTCCTCGATTCCGCTGTTGCTATGCACTTGTCGACTGTCGTATTCTTATGCACTTCACTCGCATCAATTCGATTTGATTGCTACTCATAAAAAATTGCATCATCACGGCGTTGCTCATGATAGCTTGTGCAGCTTGAAGGTTTGCGGACCCGAGAACGCGAATGCTATTCATTCATTTTTTGTTTCAAGGAATTTGAGTTGCAGTGCAGCCAACCTAATTTTTCGAGATTTAGCTGATGCCAGTGAATAATTATGCATATGCTTATATTACTAGCTGTTAAATCGGGGGATTAACGCTGAGGCTTATTCCTGGAGCATTTCGAGCATTTCGGAAAAAAAGAAAATGTGCAATATGTCAAATTATATCATTAAAATACAAAATTAAAATTATCACTACGTTAATAATTGTTTTGCAATACCATTAATGGCCTCTCGTCAAGGCACATATATGTAAAAGTCTCCCTTACCCACTCAATCATTATCGTTTATTTATCATCCATTCATGTCCTCATTTATACACTAAAAAAATGAAGGTAATCAAATCCCAACACATTAAAATACACAATAGTCATAATATCTGTACGATATATGATAAATTCCCAAACGTACATAGGACCTTTTTCAAAGTGCTCTGAGAAATTGGAAATAATATACAAATTGGCCTAGTCTAGTGTTTGTTTTAATTATTGTTTGCCATGCGCCAGCTCTATGTAGGAGTTTGTTGAGTAGCTTCTGGAAGCTTCTAGAACGCCGATCGACTTTAGGCCGCCCCCCCCCCCCCAATCCCCACCCCAAACTCTGTAGGTGTGCGCGCCCTGTATTAGCTATACGGTGCGGTATTTAAGGCCCTGTCTCCTAAGCCCCTGTGACCGACGGTTGTGCTACACGTTGCGAAGCGGGCCTTAGAAGACAAACCGGTCCGGGCTTTTCCAAGACCCTGTCTCCTAACGCCCTCACGATATGAACCTAATTTTCTTAAATTTACCCTGTTTTAACAAGTTTTCCATTTTCACAAAAACAAAACGGGTGCACGTTTTGGCTTTTTTTTTTTTGCTTTTTTTGCTGTAAAAATATTTTTGTAACAACGACGAATGCACGTGAGATCAAATTGCATACTTTGTATTACATTTATACATCCGGTCCTGTGGGTACTTATTTTTAAAAAAATCGATAATAATTATCACTTAAAAATTCGTTTATAAATATTATTTCTTATCTGTGATGGCGTAATCTTGATCCATGAAAAACGAAGAAGCTTAGAAGGTAATATGAGTGCGGACGTTAAAAGACAAGGCCTTAGAAGACTTTTTCTCTAGACTCTAGAGCCCTCATCGCAACCGGGAACGAACAAGGCTATCGTGGGGGCGTTAGGAAACAGGACCATATCTTCGAAGACCCGCTTCGCAACGTGTAGCACAACCGTCGGTACCAGGGGCTTAGAAGCCAACAAAAGGTCCAGGGGCTTAGAAGACATGACCTTAGAAGCCGACACTTTAGCTACACGTTTTCCCCCAAGTTTTGGGGCAGGACCAGCACCGCGATTCTCTAAGGTCTGCGTTAACGTTAAATTTAACGCTTCCACGTTAAAAATTACCGCACGTTAGGTTAACGCGCGATTCCCTAAAACAAAACTGTAAGTTGCGTTAACCGTCTCAAAAGCGCGTTACCGGTGCGCAGACCGGCGCCTGTTATATATTAGTTTGGACAAGTTCTCGAGAAGGCTGTGTGATCGCAATCACTCGGCCAATGAAAACGCTGGAATGAAGAGAACTTAAAAGCAAAGATGTTAGAATAGACAGACAAAACCACTTCTAAATTCACCATTGAACTCTTTGCGTAATTGAGGTTATGTTATTACATGTCTAATCTTTGTTATTACTATTTGTATATGTTATAAATGCAGTAAAGATGTTACTTAACTACACTAAAACATATATATTAACCCGAAAATTGATTATTTAGATAGCTATTACTACAAAATACGATTATTCAATGCTTCAAAAATTTGAAGTGGAGGTGAAAAATGTAAACAAACCATCCATCTTTTTTAACGCAGGGCTAAAGGCAGGGGTTTGGATCGCGTTAAAAATGACGTCACTTTTAACGTCCGCTGACGATAAAATTCGTTAGTGAATCACAAACTCGCAATGTTATCGTTAATTAACGCCGAATTGATATTTAACGTTAACGCGGACCTTAGAGAATCGCCGGGCAGGACTAACGTGAGTTAAATATAACACCCAGAATTTCCGTATTAAATATGCACTTACACAGTTCGACAGTCACCTTGGTAAAATGAATATGTTTGCCTGTATGCTTCGTCATTACATAAAAAATTAGGTTGAAATTTACTAAAATGGGCCACTTCACGTTCATTTTTTAGTTTTTAGATCGCAGATAGTTGCTGTAAAACATCGTTTACAGAGTCCGAGTGCAGTTAAAACATGACGAAATAACTGTGGTATGGTGAATTTATTTAGGGCCTGCGGCGGCTGGGGCTTCGCCCCAGGCCCCACTTTTCGCCCACAAAAATCTGCTAATGAACTTGTCCCCCCCCCCCTCCCCCCAACTTTCAAAACGTTCCAACGCACCTGGCTACCATCTCATGCATATGTATGAATGGCATGCCCTTTAGTTCTCTCCGACTATGGGATAAGAAGACAGGTTTTTGGTTGTGACTTTTTTGCTACCCTATGTTGTTGATAAGTGATTGCTCCTTCACAATAAGTCCGATTACAGAGATAAAACAAAAATCCTGTGCAAAGAAGCTAACTTGTCAGTTGCTTGATGTTGGGCTTTCTATATGCATTACTTTTCGGTTGTGTGTGTGTCGATGCCTCGAAATAAAAAACAAACGTAACATCCTGTCACCGGAAAATTGTGTCTTCGGTTGTATTTTTAAACGTGTCTGGCCTAAGTTTAGAAATTTCGTAGGATCCCTCAAGATCAAGGTCGAGTAGCCGTTTGCCCATGTTTGTCGATTATGTGTAAACCAAATCAGATATATTCTTAGCTCAGAATAGTGAAATTAAAGTGTTCACTAAGTTTGTTACGGCTCTTTGGTCTGCCACAAATACAATTAGGCCCATGCCTAACACTGTCACGCAATGCGTTCCCCATATTAATTTTTTAAAATTATTTTTCCACGTCGTATCTCGCGGGATTGCAATATGACATGACCTCGTTGTTAGTTTTAGCAAAGTTTTATACCTCGAATGTACTGTGAACAATGCTACAAACAAGGAGCAGGGTGTGATTTTTCTCCTGCGGTTTGCTTCATATATCGGTGCTCTCGTGACTCCCGTAAACAGGTTTCACTTTCAGTTGTATTGCAATGTACCCTGTGAAAGTCCTCACACTTGAAACTTTCGAACCGATGGTATTTTCAAGGACTTCGGAGTGA
The DNA here is from genome assembly GCA_024449915.1 of Sweltsa coloradensis. NCBI lineage: Eukaryota > Metazoa > Arthropoda > Insecta > Plecoptera > Chloroperlidae > Sweltsa > Sweltsa coloradensis. Next base: position 21,526 of record JAMZAV010002754.1, read on the forward strand.
CCTAGGTAGGGTTGACGCTTAAACCTAGGTCAGGTCAAGGTCACGTTCGTTCCACAAGGGCGTGGCGTGAGGGGGCGGGCCGGCCACATCGATCCGTGACGTCAGTGGAGCACGACTGCAATGCGCCGCGGCGGTGCCATTGCGCAGCGTCGTCACTTCGTTTCATAATAATAATATCAAGTCGTCATTATTGATGCCTGTCTGAATGTCTTAGATAATTTAGCAATTCTAGCTATGTCTTTTGTCGACGAATGAATGATTGGTCGTTGATCAAGGTCGCCCAGCGATCCCGACTCCTCGGTCTTCACGCTTATTATGGTGGGCGTTCGGCAATATGTTTGTGATTCGGCAAGGGTACGCCCCCAATCGATCAGGTGGCCTACAGTGGGCACGATGAAGTCTTAAAAATGTGGGTCCGGTTATTCCGGTGAATGGAAAGTAACCTTAAAACTGGGATACGTTGCGACGATTGCGCATATTTGTTCCAGTCCCAGATTTGCTGCTTTGTTTGACCAGCCTATTCCTACACCTACATTCATAAATCCATGTTTTGACTTGGGCATGCAGTTAATATTGTGTGTGTGTAAATATAGATATCATACCAGTACCCCCTTCCCCTTTACGGTAGTCACTGTATGATTGATTTTTCTCAGGAGAAAAGCTTGTTGGCAATTGTTTGTAGCCCAAATGGTGGTATACGGTAATTAATAACAAAAATGCGTGCCACTGGCACTAACATTCAAACTTTCAGCCATGAACACGAAAGATCGTCCAACTCATATCGTTGCACATCTTATAGGCCCGGAAGACGAAGGTAATCTATAATCTCTCATATGAATGAACACATGTAACACTTACTAGGAAGCTTCACAAACGCTTTTTCAGGCGCGTTTTTGGATGAGCGTAATTTTTTAAAAACGAAAAAAGCGTAAAATTGCGACTTTCACGAGAAATAATTTTTCGATGACGCTCAAATTTCACTTGAATATATTAATTCATATTAAGATTCTGTGAAAAAATCATTACAGTCAAATAAAGCATGTAGGTGTTATAAGTACCTATAATTTAAAAAATCGGAAAAAATCGTAAAATTGCGATTATCATGAGAAACAATTTTTTGATTGCGCTCAAATTTCACACGAATATATAAATTCATAAAATTAAGGTGCTGTGAAAAAATCATCACAATCGGATAAAGCATGTAGGTGTTAAAAGTCGAAGAAATGTTAAATTTTGTTAAAGTATCCAAAAGCAGTGAAGGAAGTGGTGGTAAAAATTATGTTTAACAGGATTATTTCCAACTTTTCCCGCGCAATTCTGGAAATTTGCGCTCTTGCGGGGAGCGGGAAGGGAGGGAGATAGGCGTGAACAACTTAACAAATTTAGTCATCCCCACCGCAACAAAACATGGCGTCGCAAAGCAAAGAGGGGTAATGAATGCTCTGGTAATGCACCGACAAAGTAGCCAGCGCCTGATTTATTGCGCGCCCGGCTCACTCGCGACTATAACACTGTCAAGGTCAACTTCCATTGCTGGCATGATATTAGTCACTCAACGCTGGCATCGATAAATGCGAATATAAATATCCAGTAGTAATCCTTATCCGAAAGTTTTTTCTGGTGTATGGTAATGACTAACATTGCAAAACAATTTATAATTTTATATTTTACATAGTAGGCATATGCAAACCAAAATTTTGGGGGTTTCTCCCCTTTGATAAGGGAAATACCCATTTCATTTGGATTGAACAAAACAATATAAGTAATTTTTTTCAAAACATAAACTCTAGTCCAAAACACTAATCGTCTCAATACAATACTGAGCATAGCAAGCGAGAAATCAAGCTTATACTCTTTATTAATTATACATAGTGCATTTTATTTTTTCGGTATCGAAACTAATCGCGTTTGCGATTCAAACTCATGTCTCTTAGTTCATGCTGACCTTCGCCCTATATCGTCATAAACCAAGACAGAAAGATTTTTGATGGTAGTGTTCAAATCGCATACAGAGGCGGAGGTTCTCAGTTCGTACCCTAGTCGGGTAAAGCTAGTTTGAATTGTTTCACTTCACTTCATTCAATTAAACGAGTTATTACACAATCACTGTTTGGGATAAAAGTCAGTGGCGTCAACAACCTCCAGAGACTTTTTTGTAATACTGTCTATGTCCTTTATTACTCTTGACTGTTTATGACGATTACCCGATTTACGGTTTAGCCATTTTCTTATACTGGGAACTGGGGCTTCGCGAACGTGTTACGTTTCTTGAAAGTATGAGATGTTTTTTTTTATTACACTCATTCGTTATTTAAAATGGATAGGTAAGTAGCCTACTTTTAAAACATCTACGAGTTGAATTTAATTGATATAGAAACACAGCACGAACAATAACCACAGCTATACATTAAAATACATTTCAACAAACTTCCTCGCGTCTGATGAAGAGAGCCTCTTGAAATGTGCACACTTTTCTGTGTTTTTATTTAATATATCTTGCGGTCCAAACATCTTTTTTTGGATCGTGTATTTATAGCCTATATTTAATTTAAAGTGTATCGTTTTCAGATATGAATGAATTTAATTTCTTTTAGAGCAAGGCACTTACACTCAAATGTGTATTGTGTGGCTCGTTGGTATTGTGGTTAGCGTCTCTGCTTCCAATGCAGAAAAATCCATGGTTCGATTCCCGTTAAGTCAGAAGGTTTTAACTGCTGATTTAGCATCAGTTATTGTCTTAGGAATTTGTAAACGGTGACTTTGGAGCCGTCCTAGGGAGCGAGGCAACATAATAAATTTTAAAGTTGTTCTGAATCGGGCTTGTTGATTCTGGCGTTGACCCACGGGTGTTCGCACTGTCCATACCACTGATTATTGCTATATTTCTTATTAAAAAATTCGATCTTTTGGTTGGTTATCGCTCACTCGTCGATTGCTCGGGGGCCTACAGGGTTGGATTGGTCGCTTTGGTTTACTGTCCCCCACTGAAAAACAGTTATATGACTGATGGTAGACAAAAATATGAATTTATTTATTCGTTTTATTTTATTCTACGCTACGCGCTCACTTCCATGCAATATAGCCCTATCTCGAACGATATTCCTCGTGAAAAAAATTTTTTTCACTAACAAGATATTAGAACGTATTTTCACATAGGATTGACACATCGACAGAAATATATAGTAAATAATTTACCCGGAACACAAGATAAAACATAAAAAAAGTTTTGGCATTTGAGATCCGGATACTATAAAATACAGCAAATATCGCAAACAAATACACGAAAAAAATCCAAAAATCGTAGTTATATTATATCGTCACACACGGCATGTGTTATATCGTGAGTTGATTATTACACTTATTTACGTAGACTGAGAATTCTTATTACACATATGCCTTATGAGAGGTACATGAGTTCAACTATTACATTACGTACACTCGCGAGAAAACGTTAGTAAGTGTGTATATAAAGCAAATAAACGCAGGGCACAATATTTATATTTGTTTTTAACGGTAGAAACTAAAATGTAAATGGATCATGCTCCGTTTCATTTTTTGTTCTGAATTTTCGGCCACCTTTGCAAGTGCATTCACACTAATGAAGAGTTGATCTGCATTGTCTAAATATGTGGTTTTTACTTTTTGATTTTTCTTGGATTCGATTGCTTTGACAAAGTTTTTGCCAAATTAAGTAAATGGAACACAATAGAAGTTTCAAGGTTTAATCGAGACGATTGCAGTTCATTGGCAAAACACTCCAAGGTAGGGAATAAATTATTATTCAATTAATGCATATTTTAGTAATCATAATAATCAATACTTATAACTTACCCAGAAAAAGCAGCCTAAACCCCCCCCCCAACGGCCCTGACTAACATTCACTTTCAGCATGACACGAAGATCGTCCAACTCATATCGTTGCACATCTTATAGGCCCGGAAGACTAAGGTAATTTATAATCTCTCATATGAATGAACACTTGTAACACTTACTAGGAAGCTTCACAAACGCTTTTTCAGGCGCGTTTTTGGATGAGCGTAATTTTTTAAAAACGAAAAAAGCGTAAAATTGCGACTTTCACGAGAAATAATTTTTCGATGACGCTCAAATTTCACTTGAATATATTAATTCATATTAAGATTCTGTGAAAAAATCATTACAATCAAATAAAGCATGTAGGTGTTATAAGTCGGAAGTACCTATAATTTAAAAAATCGAAAAAAATCGTAAAATTGCGATTATCATGAGAAACAATTTTTTGATTGCGCTCAAATTTCACACGAATATATAAATTCATAAAATTAAGGTGCTGTGAAAAAATCATCACAATCGGATAAAGCATGTAGGTGTTAAAAGTCGAAGAAATGTTAAATTTAAAAAAAAAATCGTAAAATTGCGATTTTCAAAAGAAATGATTTTTCAATTACACTCAAATTTCATACGAATAAATCAAGTCATAAAATAAAGGCTATGTGAAAAAAAATTACAATCGGATAAAGCATGTAGTGTTATAACTAAGTCGAAGAAAAAAAAAATCGTAAAATTGCGATTTTCTGAGAAGTAATTTTTCGATTTTGCTCAAAAACGTGGCAGTTCTAAGTTCAGACATTTCGAAGGCCACCAGAAAATTTTATCGCAATTGGAGTATCGGTTTAGCCGAAATCGTACTAACAAACACAAAAAAATCGTAAAATTGCAGTGATTATGATGAGAAACAATTTTTTGATTGCGCTCAAACTTCACAGGAATATATTATTAATTCATAAAATTAAGGTTCTGTGAAAAAATCCTTACAATCGGATAAAGCATGTAGGTGTTATAGCCTAAGTCAAAGAAATTTAAAAAAAGCGTAAAATTGCGATTTTCATGAGAAATAATATTTCGATTACGCTCAAATTTCACACGAATATATAAATTCATAAAATAAAGGTTCTGTGAAAAAAATCATTGCAATCGGATAAAGCATGTAGGTGTTATAAGTCGAAGAATTTTTTTTTAAATCGAAAACAAATCGTAAAATTGCGATTTTCAAGAAAAATAATATTTTGATTGCTCTCCAAAACGTGGCAGTTCTAAGTTCAGAGATTTCGAAGGCCTCCACAAAATTTCATCGCAATTATCAGTATCGGTTTAGCCGGAATAGTGTTAACAGACAGACAAAAATACAAAAAGAAAGGGGAAAAAAGTATTCCGGATTTTTTTCTCCAGTGTAGTGAAATTGAATCTTCGCTTCGCTCGCTACGCTCATCCAATAAGGTAGGCTTTCAGGACCCGTGGATAAGTTTTGATTATTACCTGGGTTGTTGCGTTGTGTCGATAGAGAGTTGTCGCTCAACGTTTCACCACCCAAGCCAGGTAATAATCAAAACCTATAATATGTAATATTGTTATACCGTTCGTACGTGGTCAGTATCTACTGTCCTGCGGGAATCTCTGTATACTCCTAACTAGGAAAACGCTTAAGTCCCGCCGCGTTGTTGGATGAGCGTAATTGGTGCATTGAGCTGCCATGTGTTACGCGGATTTTCTGTTGTTCTGTGAAAAAATCATTACTTAGTCGAAGATTTTTTTTTAATTAAATTAAATTAAATAAAAAATAAACTTAATTTTTTTTTGATCGTAATTTTTTAAAAAGAGAAAAATCGTAAAATTGCAATTTTCATAAGAAATAATTATTAGATTGCGCTCAAATTTAACACGAATATATTAATTTATGAAATTAAGGTTCTGTGAAAAAATTAATAATAATAATAATAATAATAATAATAATAATAATAATAATAATAATAATAATAATAATAGTATAATAGTAATAGGATAAAGCATGTAGGTGTTATAAGTCAAAGAATTGTTTTAAAAAAGAAAAATCCCGTAAAATTTCGATTTTCATGAGAAATAATTTTTCGATTACGCTCAAATTTCACACGAATATCTAAATTCATAAAATTAAGCTTCTGTGAAAAAATCATTACAATCGGATAAAGCATGTAGGTGTTATAAGTCGAAGACATATTTTAAAAATCGAAAAAAATCGTAAAATTGCGTTTTTTATGAGAAAAAATTTCCCGATTGCGCTCAAAAACGTGGCAGTTCTAAGTTCAGAGATTTCGAAGGCCTCCATAAAATTTCATCGCAATCGGAGTATCGTTTTAGCCGGAATCGTGTTAACAGACACACAAAAATACAAGAAAAAAAGAATAAAAAACATTCCGGGTTTTTTTCTCCAGTGTAGTGAAATGGAATCTTCGCTTCGCGCGCTACGCTCGCTACGCTCATCCAATTACAATATCGTTCGTTATAGGTTATGTTATCCGTATCCCATTAGGATGGTAGAAAACCTCCGAAACCTCCTTGAGAGGGTTGAATCATACCGCGCTTGCGTTAGGGTTGGGTTGATCAGTTGCATTTAGTTTGGTTTTGATGTTATAAGAAATCTGGGTTTTAATCGCATGATCAGTGACAAATATTTGCGTTAAAAATAAGAGTCAATAAGGGATATATGTCTTATTTACCTCTAATATTTATAGGTGAATTGCGGGACTGGGAATTATTAATACCCCCATCTGGGCCCGGGGTAGAATTGGCCCAGAGCATGGCTCTGCTAATTGTAAAAGGCGATTCAAGAGAAAAAGTCCACCTCGCAAACATCAGCTAGTGAGAGGGGAGTATATTACTCCCCGAAACTAGAGGCGAGCTCTGGCAATCTTCGTCGGGGACACCTCCCCCTTCCCTTGACGACCTTCCCGACGACGATGACAATGACAAAACGAACGATGACAAAGACGATGTCGACCACGACGTGAGAAACCCCCCCCTTCCTCCCCTTCCCCACGGGGGGTTCTGACCAGCATGGGCCCCTCCTCCCCACATCCCCTAGGCTAGAATGGTGCATTATAACCTAACGGTTGACGCGTCCTTTATCCAAACAATAAAAAAATGGGAATTTTAAAAGTACTTTTAAGTAATAGATTACAATAATAACATTCTGGTTATGATAATTCAGAAGCAGATATTTGCGGTACAATAATGGCAACTCTGTTTTCGTTTTATCCAAAAGCAGTGAAGGAAGTGGTGGTAAAAATTATATTTAACATTTAATTTTTAGTTGTAAAATTTAGTTTTCGCTTAAATATTTGCCTCTGGGGATAATCGAGGCACTGGGATATTAAAGACATCGAGAATTATGTACGCTTATTAACGTCATGCCTAAGATGATTGAAGATAAATTTTTATTCAGTGATTTGTTTCCATGAGTGAAGTGGCTCCAGTCAATCACCAAGGAAGGATGTGATCTGTCAATCTACAGTGTACATTTACCGCTTTTCTTGTGTTAAAGTGGCTTTAAGATGAAGTTGGGGGAGGGGCATTGATGATTGATGAATGTTCTTCCTCTTGCATGCACCGCGGATGATTACATGGAAGCTAAAGGGGTCGAGTCGCTTGATGGTAATGAATTATTGCTGTTCTATTTTAGAGGGAATACGAAACACTGATTGAGTTTACAAAGAATGGTGGTGATTCAACAGGTGATGGTGATTGCGCCTTGTTCAGGTTTAGATGCGGAAAATTATGAGTTTATGTATAAGAAATCGTAATTCGATGTATATTGTAGACTTCGAGCGAAGTGGAACAATATTGACCAAGCTGTCTGGAATATTCCGAGTACCGGTATAAGATAGAAGAAATGTATGCTTGAGCTAACCGGTCAACACAAAGGAAAAGTGGGATGAATATTCTGGACAGATCCGGCCTTCGGTTACTCGCCGGGTACCCGGAACAGAAACCAAGCAACCACGTTGCGTGTGGATAACAACTTGGGCCGGGGTGGGAGTGGTAACTTCCTGCTTTCTCGTCTTTTATGATTACACAGGCATGAGTTCTGGGACAAATTTTACCTCGAACCCAAACGCAAATGGGGATGGTATTTTTCGAACATCCTGCAAGTTCAAATAGTGGTTCCAGGGAGTTCGAACCACGGTCAGGAAAAAATATTACATCACCATGAAACGTTATTAATTTACCCTTTCAGGCCCGAATTAAATCCGTGAAAATTAGGTTATTTTAAGCAAACAATTCGAGTTTCGCATTTTTTCTTTTAGTATTTTTTCATATTTTTTATCATGAATTTTAATAAATTTTGGGAAAATTTGGAATTTGAATAAAAGCATCCAAATTTGAAATACATTCCTAAAACTAGATTTTTCCTGTTTTTTTTTTGTTGCATATTTTGATTTTTTGTATCTCAAATAGGCCTAATAGCAATACTAGAGATTTACATTTTCGGGACAAACCGTTTTTTTCTTCAATTTTTAGCCTTTTTTGCATATGTGTATTTTCAATCTTCTCTATAAAAATTACTTTTGGTCCTATTGGAATGTGGAAAATAAAAATATTTGGGGTAAAACTGAAAAAACTATTATTTACCCAGATTAAAATTTTAAAACGTTGAGTCCATATGGTACCGTTGGGCTGGAAAGGGTTTATATCGTCATTCGTCTATGAATCAATCTTTCCCGAGGGCGTCACTTTACAACGTAGGTACGTATCTGATAGGCCTAGTTGCGTAGTTGGATGTGTGGGTGTGATTACAATTACGAAAGGTTGGGAAACAATGTCATCTGTCACATGTTAGGCTTCCAAGCACTGTGTATTGCAGCACCAGCACGCGTGCATCCAACTCCGCAGTAAAGATTGTATGACAAACAGTGTGGGTGGTGCTCTCAGAATGTGTATAATGTGTATGTAGGGAAGGCTTACTATCAGTTGTGCACTCAACTGCAAGTAGGAACAAAGCGGATCAAAGTAACAATGTGGACTTTTATATATTAAAGACAAAGCAGTGATATAGGCTAGCAACACAATGTTCTAAAAGGGGTAAATTTAAACAATGTCAGAAGGCATTTATGTTTTATTGTATTTAGTTTTAAAATCTAGATGAATGAGTCTCGTTTATCCAATGCTAAAAACGACCAGGGGCAAATTACTTTAATTTTCAGAAGCGGAAAGAAAATTTACAATTTCGCAAACAATTAAAGGACCAAGTTGTTCCTTATACGTTTTTACATTTGTATTTTAAATTTCGCACCTAATCTCAAATCTGATATTCGTAAGAATTAATCTCTTTAGTCTACTGTCTTTATCCCTATTTCTTCGCCCTCGTTTTGGAAACTTATTTTTCGTGAAACTAAAAACACCTTTTTTGTTTCTTTCTAATTATTATGTACGCCTATTATATTATGATAATGATACATACATTTTTTTTTTTACAAATCATAAATTTATCAAAAATGTAACATTCAATCTCCGAGATCTCAATGATGTAAAATTGGATGGGCGAAGCGAAGACTTCAATTTGACTTTGTGTTTTTTTGTTTGTTTTTTACTTACGTTACCCCAAGGATAATACCTCGGGTGTTTTGTTTTTATTAGTTTTTTTGTCTGTTTGTTCGCTCTCTACCGGGCAAACGGCATATGCGATCTTGATGAAAATTGAAGGGGACCTTCGAAATCTCTGAACTTAGAGCTGTATTGTTTTTGGGTACAATCGAAAAAATATTTCTCATAAATATCGTACTTTTACGATTTTTTTCGATTTTTAGTGCGATATTTTCGTGATATTTGGCAAACGGCTACTCCGATATTGATGAAACTGTATAGGAACGTTTAAAATCACTGAAATCATATATTTTTTGATTTTAGAGACATTTGAAAAAATATTTCTCATAGAAATCGTACTTTTAAGATTTTTTCTCCGGTTTTTAATACGATATTTTCGTGATATTTGGGCCGATTTTGACCAAACGGGTGGGGCTACAACGTTCATATTTTACATTGACATAAATATTATGGTGATGTAGTGCCTCTTGAAAGAAAAAGTTGAAAAAGTTGGTCAAAATTAATAGAAATAAAGGTTTTAATATAAGCCTTTTACGTAGGTGTATCATGAACAAGTAATATCAAGTAACAATAGAAAAAGTAAGGAGATTCCACATTAAAACGTAATCATTGGACAGAAATATTCCAAAAAAAGCTTATCCATCATCGCGACTAGAAAAAGCGTTCGCGAAGCGGCCTAGTATTATTAAAACCTTGAATGCGTCAGTGTTCATTTTTCGAATATAACATTTTGTAGCGTATGATCTTGCTTTTGACTGTTTGTGTGTGTGTATATAAAAAATAAGTGCCGTCTGTCGGTACCTCGAGATTATCCGCACCCCACCATCTCTCCTATCTAGAAGCAGAATTACGTCCCCGTGCAAGTGTAAGCTGGTTATACACGAGTGATAACACGAACACCCCATTCGGTTTTAATATTTCGTTCTGATAAATTAAAAATGTAAATATAATCCCATATTATGTCATGGGGGGAGGGGTCTGGGTTCGATTGCTCCGCCCACCCATTAATATTCCCTCGTGATTATAATGTTTCGTTTAAAACAATATATGTGTCGTACGGGACGGGCTTGGATTTAAGTAGACCCTTGCACGCGAAGCCCCGAGTTCGACCCGTGGCCCGGGCGGCGAGTTTGACCTACCCACCCGGGTACCCCTTGCCTTCCTTGCTGGGGGGGAGCGATCGATACGTCGTAGTGCGCCGTTAGCGGAGCTGTTATACTCATACTTAGATCAACATTACGTACAGAATGTCAACATGTTCTGGTTGGTTACTAAAATTAACGCCCGTTCTTTTCTATTCTGCGAGTTCTCGGTTACACAAGAAACTCTCTGCAGTGGGGGCTGGCAGCCTTCAATGTGCTTGCTTTCTACTCTGCAGGCATACAGATGCCACGTGCGGGGGGGGGGATCGAACCTGCGGCCACGTGGTAGCACACATTGCCCGCAGTTATTTGTGGTTATTCATTCCTCGTTAGTCAGAGTAATGTGGCAATTTCAATATCGCAAACAAAGGGCCATGTTGTTCCTTATTTACATTTGTATTTTAAATTTCGCACGTATTTTATCGATAACATTTATTGCTATTAAAGTCAATATTTTTTTTTTTTTTTTAGTAATATGGTCTCGTCATCCGAATATATTGTGACACGATGATAATTCCGATGCTGTTATTGTCTCCATGTTTTGCTAAGTCTAAAGTTCTAAACCACCGTTCATAGTCGTGATGACTTTGCTGACAGCAAATATTTAAATACATTATTGATATACGTTATTGAAAATAAAATTGCATTTTACAACCGTCAACCGGTGTGGCTGCGACACATCGCAAACACTCTTTTGGTTCAACGTCTTCTATAAATCTATAGGGTACGAACTCAAAGAGTGTCTACAAGACTGGAAAACCTGGAAAAGTCAGGGAGTTTAATAGATCTGGAAAAGTCAGGGATGTTTTTTCTTTCTGGAATTTTACTGGAAATGTAAAAAAATCAATATTTTAGTAATTTCAAATTTTTGTTTGCTGAAAATAGAAAAATAGAAATTCTCAATTTTACAAAACAGTTCTTAAATTATTTTGCCTTGCCTGGTGTTTAAAATTCCCGCTGAAATCGACATTGAATTTACAGACAATTTTTCCTCCATTATAATGTGCCGGAAAGCTAAATTTGCAGCCTGGAAAACTATAATTTTCCATCTGGAAAATCTGGAAAAGTCAGGGAATTTTGTAATGAAAAATTTGTAGACACCTGCTCTACATCAAACATACGAAGCTATGTCTACTGGATGTCATTGTTTTCCCATATCTCGGGTGCCCTCTCCTACTCAGAAATGAATATGACGGTAATACCATTGTGAAGACAGCTATCTGGTTAATTTTATAACAACGTGTCAGATAACGTGCATGAGATGACGCCTTCCTTATATTCTCTGCAAAATCACTAGGATTGTCACTGGGTGTTCCGACTGCTATCGAAGACCTCCCCACACAAGGGCAAGGCCTGCTTACGTAAGGTCGGGGTCGCGTCGTGCGTGAAAGTAAACAAACAATATGACCTTGAGACTGACTCATCGTGCAAGAGATGTTTGGAACTCGTGTCATCGCTTACGTTCTTTGTCAACAAGTGGGCATTGTTGTAGAGTTAATCTTAATCTTGATATAGGACTTTCAGGCCACTTTCCTGGGAGCAACGCGTGGTACAAGGATATCTCTCGGAGCAACGTGACAAGAAAATCTAGGGCTAGGGCATGTCAACCGTATAGGTCATATTGAGTCGCCTGATGCTGCATAGCAAATTATAGATGATGATATCGTCTCATCGATCGGCGAAATTTGTCCTTCTCAAACAAAGGAACTACGATTAGGGCGATGGACTAAAGCGTATGACTGCGTAAGGACGTGGGTTCGATTATCACCAAGAGGTTCACGTGTTATATTATTATGTTCATTGTAGGAATGGCTGTCTGTCAGTTCGAGGGGCAAGGCACGAACAAAATCACCGTTTAGGTCCGTTTTAGAATAAAATAAGTTGTGAACAGACCCGTTCCTGCAGGCCAGGAGGTTTTTCAGAATATTCTTAGAAGAAAAGCTGGTCAACGCACTTGACCTAGTACAGTACCCTAGCCCCCATCAAAAGAGGAGCACACGTATTGAAGAAATCTTACTATTTAAAACTATACGCAAAAGTGCAATCTTCATGAGAAGTATGACCCAGCTTAGATGTTACTCGAAATTGTTGCAGGTCTAAGGACCCGTGGAGATTCATTGAGAATGAGATAGGATAGCTATAAGGATCGATTTTAATAATACATACTTTTCAGATTTTTTCCAAAACGTGACTGGTTAATTCAGAGGCCTTGAATATGTAAAGAAAATTTCATCAAGATGTCAGAAGATGTTTGGCCGGAATCGTGCGAACAACACACAAACCTAGTTTTTTTCCTCAGTGCAGTTAAATTGAGTCTGATCTTCACTAGCTTTGTTATTTTTCCGTATTAGATTACAAAAAAATAGAGACATTCGCTTCAATTTTTTCCCCGTGCTCAATATAAAATTTAGAAAAAATAAAATAAAACGAAGTATAAGTCTACAACAGTGACAAGTAGTGATAAAGTGCATAAATAATTTTGTCAGAAGAAATACCGTAATTTGATGAACTCCTGTGAGATGAGATGAGACCCCCATTTGTAATTGTATGTGTCATCATCAATGCCAATAACAACGTTGAGGGCCAACATTAGCCTTCTTATTTGCCCAATCAGACAAATTTACAGCATGGAAAATGGTTTTCAATTTGGAAAACGTGGCAAATCAGGGACACCATTCCAAGTGACGACCATTAATGTTATACCGGTACACGAAATGTCGCCACATGTAGGTCATGTGACGTGTAACATGTAGGGTCGTACCAATTTCATCCAACGGAAATCAGGAAATTATTTCGTAAGATTAATAATATCCAATTATTAACAATGGTGTTGATGTCACATGGTGGGTTTGTACGTGTTATTTGCTCATTAACCGTTCACTTGTTTAGTTTAGGCCCATGTTCCTACAAACTTCGTAAGAAATTGTTTTTTTATAAGAAATCCGATATCCTGATTGGTTAGTATTGTTTTATTGGTCTGCCATATAATGAAGAATTACTCCTTTTGATTAGTCGGTCGTAAGGATTATTGACGTCTGGTTGGTCCGTCGTATAAGAATTTTGTTGTTGTTAAACTATGACTAAAACAAAATCTATTTAACACGTATAACAACAACAATTAGGGGGAACTGGGCCTAAGATAACTATAATATTGCGCTTTAGCACAATAATTCTGTAAATGACTTGCATGACAATGAAAGCTAAACAGTAAACAGTGATAACCGATGGTAGTGTTGCCAAACGTATCGCCAACACTGTACACGTGTACGGAGGAACGGAGGAACTGCATTTATAATTCGCTATTCTATACTCGCAAGAGGTAGGGACACGTTTTCTTCGATTTCGTCACTGGTGACGGCAATGGGGCACTTCAGCACAGCTGTAAGGAGAAGAGCTTTCAGTTACGCCATCAAAACTTTTGTTCGTAGAGCTCCCCCTTCAAAATAAGAACACAAGATGGACGCTCATTGAATTAGATGCGGAAATAAGGCTCTTGCATATAGGAATCAAACATCAATATGAAATAACACGTTTGTTTTAGATTCAAGAGAGTGATCACCCAAACATTTCTCTGTGCGTTTTATAAAATTAGTTTGGATTGTTTTGTAACTTATTTATTGCTTCCAGTTGTTACAAACAATTGTGTTTCTTTACTTTGTTTGCGTGACTCGTTCTTCACCTTGTCGTCAAGTGACAATTTGACACCTTCCCCACGGAAGAGGAGAATTCTCGATGAGATTAACTTGCAGGTTATGTTGCGAGTACAGTGGCGACTCGTGCTATTGTGCGCTGTGCTGTAGCACCACCACCATAAATCGTCCATCTCCATTAAACTGATTTTTTGATAAGTTCAATGTGTAGGTATCGTAAAATTAAGTATTCAAAAGTATCCGCGCGCCGTGCTGATGGTCAACTTTTCATACCGCGTAGTACTTGGTGGTGATGGTTTTTGAACAAGGCATAATATGTAAAACCTGCGATTGCTCCGCCCGAATTCGACAAAATTTTTAACCCTTTTTTAGCACGCAACCGGGGAAAAAACGGGTAAAACGAAACGCAAACCGGTCTTCTGGTGCTATGGGGACTCGCGCACTCGGCTCTGTATAGGTTCGCCCGCTACCTCGCACCCTTGCAATCACTCATTTCGTCTGTCGTCAGTTTTCAACCCTTTACAGCATCGCGTAGGAAATTTTTGGGTTTAATTAAATTATTGCCGTTTAATTTTTATTCAATTATTATTTTGTGGAGAGGGGGGTATTTTACAACCTCACACACCCCTTCCTTCTGTCACCATCACCCATATGCATGATTTACTTTGCTGTTATTAGCTCCACCTGTTCTAATGTCCACAAACCGCCATTTGGTTTTTTTTTTTTTGCGAGTACAGTTGTAGACGTGATGTGATCGATCCATGCTATTTTTACCTCTTTACTGCAAATAATTCACTTAGCATAAAAATGCCGTTTCCTCGTCAGGTTCCCACGCCGACTCATTTTTATTTTCCATTTTAATTATTGATTGATTATATCTTTAAATGTCTCATGTTTTTTTAATTTTTTTTTTAAAGCCATTGAGTAGAACCTTTTCTATACTCAATGCTATTAGCTTTTGAGGGGGGGGGGTGCCCCCTCCCCCTTTTGAAATATCTTCCCGAGTAGCCTATTGGTTGAACGGTTAACTTTCTTTAGGTGGTTTACTTTATTGTACCTTAGTCCACATTTATTTAAGCAAGTGCCTATTGGTTGAACGACTAAGAACCCTACCTCGTAAGTTTACATCTATTTCGTGAGTTATAAATTGAAAAGCACGTGCCTACTATTCAATACCGACCGTATACTTTCAGACATACTCCACTCTAAATCGTTTCGTTTTGTGATAGTGCCGCCAATGGGGGAACGACGGCCGTTTCTTGCGTGATGTCACGCGATGGACGACTCACTCGCCCTCTCGAGGTTGATAGTGGAGCACTCGGGGGACGATCACACGTCCCCTTGACTCCACACAGCTCGGGAGCGCTCAGCACTACTTCAGTGGCGGAACTTCGTTTCATGGGCCCGCCCGCAAAATTTCTATGGGGGTCTCCCTCACAGATACACACATACATAGGCTCAGTGTTGTATTCAGGCTTTACATCCCAGGGGGGCTGTATAATATTCTGGACGTAAAATATAAGGATTAAGTACGGGGGGGTTGGGAACGATAGCGCCGCAAGCAAAAATTTAGAAAATCAGGTTTTTAGAGTGCGTTTGGTGCGTTTTAGAAAAAAGTTGTGGGCTGAATGCAATACCAAAATAATGTAGTTTTTGTGTGTTGTGTTGTGGACGCTAAAAGTTCCTAAATATCAGCTAGATTTCACCTTCAAACCGCTAGATTCACAAAACGGTTATTTTAGCAACGAAAACAAATACAATATTTTCCAAAAATACTGTTTTTTCCTGAGTTTTTTTAACGGGGCCCTAAACGGGCCTGGGCCCGCCCGCAGTTGAGGATTCTGCGGAAGCCTAGTTCTGTCACTGCACTACTTTCCTACTTTTCGGATTCCATGAAGGTGAAATCAACATTTTTGTGTTCTGTATTTTCCTCCGACAGATAATATAAATTTACTTGTTTCTTGTACACCCGGCGTCAGAAGTAAATCAAGGGGTATTGTTGAATCTACAATACGCAGCCCTTGATTTACTTCTGACCCGGGTTTACATAGCTCTTAACCATGTAACAGAGTTTTTAGTAAAAGTTCCCAAAAGTCCACACAAAATTGCAATTTTGTTTCGATCTTTAAAAAAAAATGTTCTACCAAGGCCCAAAAAACCGGGTTTATATACCTTTCTGATAATGCACAAAAACAATTCGTATAGTTCGAAAAGTACGAACGCACATTTTTGGCTCGAATCGCGTAGCATACAAATTTGATTAAGATTTCGAACCGTCCCTCTTCTCGTAAACAATGATTTCTTGTCATCTAATTCCTAGCTGTTTCTCGTTCTTGTGATCGCTACTTCAAACATTTAAATTTAAATTGATTAATTGTTCTCTGGCGACGAGAATCTCTAACGGTAATAATTCTAACTAGGCCGCTTCGCTAACGCTGTTTCCAGTCACGTTGATGAATGAGCTTTTATGGTTGATTATCGGCCAAATATGACGAAAATATCGTATTAAAAATCGGGAAAAATCGTAAAAGTCCGATTTCTATGAGAAAATTTTCTTCAAATGTCTCTAAAATCATAACATATATCATTTCAGTGATTTTAAACGTTCCCATAAAGTTTCATCAAGATCGGAGTAGCCGTTTGCCAGATGTCACGAAAATATCTCATTAATTTTTTTAAATCGTAAAAATACGATTATCATAAGAAATATTTGATCGATTGAACCCAAAAACGTGGCAAGTCTAAGTTCAGAGATTTCTAAGGTCCCCTCAAATTTTCATCAAGATCGCATTTATGCCGTTTGCCCGGTAGAGCGCGAACAAACAGATTTAAAATAAAACACCAGAGCTAATTTTTTGGTGGTTCAGTGAAATTGAAGTCTTCGCTTCGCTCATCCAATAATTCTATCCCGAGATGAGAATATTAAATGACGCGTCGAGGATGACGACGACGTGCTAACATAGTGGGCGTGGCGTGGGTTGCCCTGTGTTTTGCACGCTATAGGTAAGTTATATTCCGCTACCCACGCCATTGAATGGAACACGACATTGACGTCATGTTTGCGTCAGGTCCCGAGTTCAAACAAACCCCCAGAGATTTCCATCGGGAAGGCTTTCCCTAATCATAATAGCTATTATATTATTCATTAGCCTTAATCGTTGTAGAACTTTATCGATACTTAGTCCACTCCCTCTACTTACCCTGGTTGCAATAGGTGGTTGGATTTTTGTTTGTGTAGGTATGGCATCTGTCCGAAGAACATAAAACCAAAGCATGTGGGTTCGAATCCAGCATACGGCATGGATTTTCACTGCCACTTTCCATCGTCTCAAACCCTATTTTGTATCTATATTTAGAATACCTGTACTCAAAACTCAACTCGAGGATGAAAGCACTTTTCGAATCAAGTGGACTATATACTTGATTGAAGTTTAATCTTCTTTCATGTCTATTTTTGTGTCTTTGGGGCTATTTATGCTATTCTGCTAGGTAACCATTCAAATTTTGTAACAGGTTATTATAATGTGTCGCATTTTTTTACTTTTACATATCGTCGTTCAAAATAAATTTGAAATGTGAATATTTAATGAATTTAAATATGCATGTTTGTGGCTTTGCGTGCTGTGGCTAGATTTAGTTTTTTAGTTTTTCTTTTTACCCTTGTACATTTTCAAGTGCTTACTACTTTTTTAAAAAAAGCTCGGTTAATCACAAATTGGTACACGAATGGACATGTTACTCGTATTTTCACTAATTAATTATTACAATTTATGAATTACATTAATTTTATAATTTATTGATCATTTTAAGAAAAACACGCACAATAAATATAATGTGACTGTGAGCATTTATATTTTAGAAGGTGTGTTGTCATTAATTTTCAGGGAACTATTCTCTTCCGTTCAACCCATTTAGATTTTAGAGGAAGGTGTGTTGTCAATTATTTTCAGGGAATTATTCTCTTCCGTTCAACCTGTTAACCACAGGCGTGCGCAGAGATTTTCCAATGGGGGGCCTCGGTATAGTGGCGGATCTAGGGCATGGATCATGGTGGAGAGGGGGGCGATTCGCGCCCGCATATTTATCCGTGGGAAAGAGACCAAGCACGCTATGGATATTTTGAAAATCAGGTTTTCAGAGTGCATTTGGTGCGTTTTATAAAAAAGTGGTGGGCTGAATGCAATACCGAAACAAAGCAGTTTTTGTGCGTCAATTTGTTTTGTCGTCATGACGAGCTTACAATTCACAGCATTGCACGATAAAATAAAAAAAAACTATTATTATTATTATTATTATTATTATTATTATTATTATTATTATTATTATTATTATTATTATTATTATTATTATTATTATTATTATTATGGAATAATAGGATTTTTTTAAAGAATCATATGGGGAGGCGATCTCCATACCGCCCCCCTGTATCCGCCACTGCCACAGGATCGTCATACCGATGGGGGAATGGCGGTGACGGAGGAGGGTCGGGGTCTGGGGCATAACCCTAGTCGCCGGAATCGAAAAAAATTGGGGTTAACTTTTTGGGGGAGGGCTTAAAACGTCTTTGAGAGTAAGAATGGCCATCATTTACACTCAATACCTTGGAGCATTTTTGTTATATTTAACTTTTTAATAGTGAGATGATGAGAGTGAGAGAAAAAGGTAGGTAAAGGTTTCGGAAAACAAGTAAATAAATATATGTTTTTAATCAATTATTTTTAGTGAATTTTCAAGATCGCTAATCTTAATGGGGGGGGGGGGGGGCATTAAGGGGGGCTGCGCACGCCTATGCTGTTTACGTAACTGGCCGGTCCGGTTCATCGTTACCAAAATACCATTCATCACCCGTTTGTAAACAACGTAACTAGAATTTAGTCAGTATTTGATACCTTCGGCGTGTCGGGACGAGAGTGTGGTTTAGGTTGATAGCTCCGCAGCGTGTTCCTCACGAGGTGTATGTACCACCACCATCCAGCTTGCCAGAGATCGATCCTCACTTTCTGTGAACTTGGACCGCGAGGGGGGAACAGCGGCAGCACACAGTGCGATATTGCGCAGTGGTCAGAGCGCACTGCATACGTCGTAAGCGCGAGGCGGACCGTCACACCGTCGCAATTCGTCCTTCCGTCGATCAACATGCGGCGACAAAGGTGGTTCATTCATTTTCAAGTGTTGACAATATTATTACTGTCATATCCGCAGTCCTAGTGCAAACCACGGATGATGTTGGACGAGGCATCAAGATTACTCGCCAAAGGGTCGGTAAAGTGGCCTTTATGGATTTATCTTAGTATAATATGTTAATGTTTTGTTGTTGCTGACTTTTAAATGATTTTATTTGTTTTGTTTTCATTCACCGTGTGTACCGGAAGTTCTAGACTAGTTTCAAATAATTCTTGTGACGTTTTACCATTTGACGTTTGGCGTGCTACTGCGCGCCTTGGAACGGTTGCGTAATATTGCGTAACGTATTAATACCTTGCGACATTGTTCGAATCTCGAGCAAAAATGCTCATTCATTGGATTATAATGATCCAATGAATCGCAAATATTTTGTGCTTCGCCTTCGCCTACATGACTAGATTATAGTGGTCTGATAAGTGAAGTTTTTTCTTTAAATCGCTTAAAAAAATCGTACCTATTTTTGGAACAGCAGATTGTCGATGAATATGATAACAATGATTGTGCATAGCGAAACGTCATGTTTATATTATGGTGAAACAGTGCCTCGCTCAATGGCCCAAACACTATCACCGGCTGTTACAATAATAATATTTTGTGTGTAGACCTTGAAGGACCGAGTTGGCCCAATGCCAGGGCCTTGATCACGTGAACACCTCCATCTACTCTGCTCACGTCACAGCTAGGCCTGTAATTTTAAGTGCAAAAAACTTTATCATTGTTTTCTTTGTAATCGCGTTCGTCGGTTAATCATAGCTTCAGTCCAATATTCGGCTATGTCTTATCCAGCTTGGTATAGGGAGGGCTAACACGTGTTGCATTTACCGCATTGGAAACATACGCTAGTGCACAACTTTCGAGATGTGGGAGTGGAGGGCGCAAGTGGCTTGAGTGAGTGCTCGCTCTATCGCTATCGGGGTTGATTTCTGCACCACACTTTGTTTGCCATGATGCCCAATAATTATAAATAACCTGCGTCTTGTTAATGTGTCTTCATATATCATACAAATGTTGCATAATTCAACAAACTTTATAAATATTCCAATGAAAAGTATCCAGGGCCACTTCTAGAAAACTGGAAAGTGCAAGATTAATCGCAATTGAATAGTGAAACCATACAAGAAATAAGGTGTCTGATCGCGTAGCGTACTGTGTTGTGCATTATTGTCTGATAACGATCGTCCAGCCGTTCGGGACCCATTCACGAACTAGTGCCAAAGGAACAATCGTTGCCGAAGGGGGGGGGGGGGGCGATGCAGGTCTTGATATCGTGATTGCATTTAACACTAATTGCGTGTGTAATGGAATGGAGATCATGAACTATGTTGTGGAAGTGTATATTCTGCCAGTTAGCCAAGTTATTGTCCAATGTGTTGTGGTTTCACCCACGACGACGGTCGACGGTCTAGGTCGGTTTGATTGTTTGTTTGTTTCGTCCTGCCTCAAAGAGTGATCGATCATGAGAGAGGATTCCACCAGCTTTTGGCGAATGCTACGAGACCGCTAAAATAACCTTCGGACACTTACATAACTAGTGACTAGTGAGTTAAATTCTCGAACAGGTAATCATAGTTTCGTTGGCCACGTATACGAGCACACTTGTTTTTTTTTTGGGGGGGGGGGATCGGATAATTTGCCTGGTCGCTCACACTCAACCTCCAGGCCTGACCTTCACTTACAATATTCCCCTCAAACAGTTGTCCGTGCTCCTTATTTCCTTCTGCGGGTGGCTCCATCCATATGTTACCAAGTTATACCAATGACGGTTATTTATCTCGTATTCAATCAAACAATCAATCTGTCATCAAACCTTCGGTCAAACATTTTACTGCTCAATAGTCAATAGTAGGAAAAGTGACGTATATTCGACATAGACCAGCACACCGAAGAGCTGTAATATAATAATGTAGAAAATGTCATAATGATATGTGGCATCAGTCAGTGATTTGTATTAGGTAAGTTTAGGTTAGGTATGTTAAGGTTCAATCATGAAGTAGATTCACGTCGTTCTTGTTCGACATAGATGTTAGCGAGAAGAGGATGGCTTTCTTTTACCCGTGTGGGTTGCGTACGAGAGAGACGCCAAATGGTCTTTAGAATTAAGAAAATAAACATTCAGGTATTTATTCAAAATGGATCAGTTTTAATTATGCAGAATGCATCAAATCATAGTATGCTAGTATTTTAAATTTTGAAAGTTATTATTAGGTAGTAAAAACATAATCAATTCCTAATAATGTGCATTATATTATAATTTGTAAAGAATATTGATGGATTTTAGTTTGAAAGAGTTGTCTTTCTCGGGCTTTGAGAAGGCCGCCTCGCATGAGGGGTGCCGAGGACACACGGTCGAAAACCGATTAATAACTGGAAGTCATCAATGTTTACTTTCAACCGACTTTCAACATTATTATTATTTACTACAATTTATGCCTACCGTTATACGCAGTGTGATCAGGTATGCTATGTCTTCATTTAAGATTTCAGATTAAGATTTCAATTTCAGAATTATGTTCTCAAATATCCAATGAAGGGTGCTTCAAATAGGGGTGGAATGCCGAAACTTATGTTGTTTATTAGTGAAAAAATCAATCAATATTAGCAAACTTGACAAACGCTTTATTGATGATAAGTGAACGGATTGACGTCATCACAATAGTATTTTATGATCGTACTAACGTGGTCGGACTGGTTGAAGTGCATACAATACTGTTTATTGAATTCTCGTTCGCATGCAACTTGTTACTTGACATTGCAACATCGCCACCGTCACGTCTTGCGTCTTGCGTCAGCTGATTCAGTGGCGTATCAAAGGTGTTCCCTCTGAAGTACAAGCAAGTGTATTGCAAGTGTATTGCCCCAAATATTTTTCGTTCGAATATGTGCGTTGAAAATTATCACAATCCCATGAGAGGCACTTACTCTGAAGAAAACACACTTAATGAATCGAATTTTATTTATTTTTAGAAAAGCACTGACAGTGGCATTGCACGTAAATAATATGTATATTATAGCTTATCATTACACGTAAGACAAGGATAGCCCCTACCGCTGAAATTTCATTTCCTGACAGATAACAGCTATTTGTTGAATCGTTTTTGTTTTTTGCAACGTTGAAGGCAAATATTGATATTTTCACTTTCGGTCGTCAGATTAGACTGCATCCCGGTGAATCCGTGAAGGGGAAGATGACGGGGAAGGGGTTGTGGGCGCGTAACATAAAGGACAAGAAATGTGCTTAGGTGTTGTGAAAGTCAAGATACTGCTCCAGTGTTCCTCTCATAATATATCTTGCTATATCGTACTTGCGTAGGCCTATAGCGTGAAATTTACTTTCGTATTTTATTCTTTTTTCCCGAATAGTCCCTAGTCTTTTAATTGTGATGTGATATAAGGTGGTCGTTCTCTTTCAACAACGATTCACTTGTATGGCATTATGGTCTAGGCCTACTTGAAAGAGACGTTTTTTTTTAGAGATAATTGTATTTCTGTGCCTTTGAAGATTCACTCCTGGAGTAGGCGTACGCCCACCTTCAGAGTAAAGATGATATGATACCACCCCTCTTCTCTTATCTGTTGTGTTTTATATCTCCATCTTGTTTGTTTTCCAGTGGGCCGCCTCCACTGCGAGAGCGAGTCCTTCAAGATGGACCTTATTCTTGACGTGAACACCTGGCTGTACCCCATGGACTTGGGTGAGTTGCGAACCCTCTTCATGCTAGGCCTATCTGGCATTTTCTTGAATATGAGGAAAAATGGTGTGTCTGCACTGCACCAAATATTAATGAAGGGGTGTGATTTAAAATTACAAAGTAGTTAAAACACAAGATATTTGTTTCTGGGAAAGACCCACGCAAATAATATATTGGAAGTTGGAACGAGAGTTAGTGTAGTGTGCAAACATTAGAATTCACAGAACGTGCTATAAATGACAGAAGTATAAATCTAAAAATTTAATTTAAAAAAAAAAAATGTTTTAGAAGTCATTTATGGTTTTTTCAGTGTACGAGTCATGATAAAAGAATTAGAAGAGCATTAGTTCTTTATATGAGGTTCAATAATTGCGAACATGCAGGCCTACTGTTCGGAGTGGAAAAGCACCCAATAGTTTGTGGACATAATGCAGATATGGGAGCGAATAGACTTGGGTGTGAGAAAACTGACGAAATGCCTCCTGTGGTTGTGACTCACAGTCACACCTCACAGTTTCACAACTTACACACAGCTGAGTTGTGGGTCCCTGCCACATGAGGGAGTTGTGACTTGTGATCGACCTTGATGCTCATCTTATCACCCACTCATTATCTCATTACCAACATTGCAAGCAACATATTATACAGTTGAGCAAACATCCTAATTGTTCGAAAAGAACGCAGATTTATACCAAAACAACATTCTTCGGGGGAACGGTACACCTACACCGTACCGTGCACCTTGGCCTGTAATCATCTCATTGGCTCGTTGATGTGCTTCGAACGTCATAGGTTGACACGTTATCTAAACTCGAGTTGGCAATAATAGTCGCCTAGTTACTCGACCACGCTGCTGTGAAGTTGAAGGTTAAAATAATTCACTCTTGCAAGGATTTCAAACTCGGGTAAGCAGAGTTATTGTCGCATGAATGCTCGCTCATTCATACGTGTGCAAGAAATGCAAGCTTGTGACTTCCCCTTGGAATTAATTAAATTACACAAGTCCCCACTACTAGAGCTTCGTTAGATAACACCCGAGCGAGTGATATCATCCTAGAGATGCGCGTGTTCTTCAACGTGCCATGCGCTTGCATGGTTGCATATTATTTGCCTGCAGTTCCGCGTTATCGATTCTCGTGGCTGTGACGCAACAGCCTCTCGCTCCAATGCCAATGCCAAGGTCAATGCCAAGGTCTCGCAGCCAGTGCCTGCATTGCTAATGCTCCACATTGCGGATTGCGACACACGTATACATGGAACAAACTCCCACCGGGAATGTAAACTTCCACTCGGAACTGTTCTTACGTCACGGCAAATCTATTTTAGACGTTGAATTGTACAAACTTGGCGGTGAGAATGTGTATCGACGTAAGCCAGATGTCAGAAGTGGCACGTACCTACTCCGGGTTGGGAGGCAAATATTGATGTTATTTTGGTGACGTGTCCTCATAGCAAAATGTTGAAACTTACGTGTATACAATAAAATATAGAATTGCAAAGAGAGAGAGAGAGAGAGAGAGAGAAGGCTGAGCAAGTAAGCATTTCGACTAGCAACAAAAGGTGCGCGACAACCTTGACATTTTAGCCTACTAAACGAGATAGGAGCTGTCATTCTCGTGTGCTATACGGGCCTTTTGTCGTGATTACTATTTTTCATTGTGTTATAGTTTTTTATCTTGCCGCATTTCCGTAGCAAACCTCGCGCTCGCGGTACCTATTCCAACTCTTCGTAATCGACGAAAATATTGTTTTTATGGTTACATAATAATGAGGTATACCCAAAAACACTGTTTGGACTGTATGAAGTATTGTGACTTATGACGAAATATACGCGTAGCTATATTTTCTTTTCAAGATCACTTGCCTAATTTGTTTTGTGGGTTGGGTTGTGAGAGCCTTCATGGCCCTTTACGGGACCCCGTATTTGCACCTCAGCCACGATGATCGATCAATACAGAGCTCACGTCACGTCATTGATGCATGCAGCGTGTCAAAATCAATACAATACAATATTGACCTACGCAGCCTATCGAAGTCAACGATGGAATCAAAGCAAGTGCAAGCAAAGCAAAGCAAAGCAAGTGGGCGTAACTGGGAGATGTGGGAGCTATCTTCGGCTGGAGCGAACTCTATGTTAATTTGAA
The DNA here is from genome assembly GCA_024449915.1 of Sweltsa coloradensis. Classification (NCBI taxonomy): domain Eukaryota; kingdom Metazoa; phylum Arthropoda; class Insecta; order Plecoptera; family Chloroperlidae; genus Sweltsa; species Sweltsa coloradensis. The sequence goes on from JAMZAV010002754.1 coordinate 46,731, forward strand.
CTGAATATTTACAAATGTGTTATGCTAGCGCTCACATGTTCTACATCACCTCGAGCCTCATGCTACATATTGATTTCCCAAAAGACGAACTGGGGAACGGTCGCCTACTTATTTTTTAATGAGTTACTTTGCGAGTGCTGTTGTGGAAACCTGGAATCAATAACGTAGTTATTAATAGTATTATCTTTGCCTGGAATGCTCGTTGTACTTTGTACGGCTTTGCCAAGGCGGTCATTATCAATAGTCTGTGGGTCACCAAATAATATGAACCTAAAATTATAATATATTTTCGTTAGTAATAATGATTAATGGATTGCTTCAAATAATTTCTGCAGTTTCTATCAAGTGTCGTGTCATACGTAAAGGTAATACGTTGTTTGTAAACAAGGTAGCGAATTTACGTATTTATTCAATTTTAACTTTTGCAAATGATGCATGTATGTTTTCAAATCTCCATTGAGTGTCGATTCCTCGAGTTCAGTCATTTACGTTTTCAACAAATAGCCCCCTCCCCCCCACGTTTGGAATAAACCCCCCCACGTTTGGAATAAATGAAAACTAGTCGTTCTGATTACGAATTATATTTGATATTACATCAGTATTACAGATTGGAGGTACTGGGCTACAAGATGAGATCATGAGATGACCGGAAGAACTATAAGAAGTCAAAAAGTGTTGATTCAAAAAGTCGGTGTGTGAGCTGTTGTGGCGCTTGTGGGTGGGCTTGTGGTTAGCCACTCAGAAAATATTATTGAAAAATATACATGCTAATGCTATTTAAGGAATAGTCCAAAGGTAATTAGTCACTCCCGCTTCATTTTTACATAAGTCTGTAGGCTATAATATACCTATTGTTGTTTGTTACATTTTCAAGAAATAACAATTACAAATACAAATAAGAAAATAAGCTCGACACAGACGGAGACGACCACGACGTAGGGGAACCACTGCCCTCCCCATATGCTTGTGGCTGGTTCTGACCAGCACAGGCCTGTCCACCCCTTGCCCCCCGCGTCATCCCTTACGTCCCTCCCTTCGTCTCGATTAGCCAAGTTGCATAAATGTGAGACGTTAAGCAATATCCAATCCAATCGAACCACACAAATCTACCTCTGTATATTTGGTGATTAGATTATCTCCGAGACTTAGGTTTTAGCAAATTACGTAGACTATACAACCTTTGGCTGTTACAATGCTAATGGTACTTTGGTTTTAACCGACCGGCAGAGAATGAGAATCTTGATAGTATTTACCGAGGTCTGGCTTCAAAATGTGTCTCCATTTTCACAGCGGAGTTTTTCATTGGACTAACTCTGGCATTTAGGGCAGATTGTGATATCAATGTACACTAAACCGCTCTAAACTCGGTATTCTACATGAAAAATGCTGTCGGATTGGGTCAGTGGCGCATACAGGTGGGAGTGCGATCGCCCCCTCCCGCCCAATGATTCTTTGAAAATAATATCTTATTATTTTTCGTGCAAACCTCCCTAGCGCTGTGAATTGTAAGCTTGACATGACGACAGTCGACAAAACAAATTGACGTACACAAACTACATTGTTTCGGTATTCAGCCCACCATTAAAAAACCCGCACCAAATGCACTCTAAAAATGTGATAGACCAAAAAATTCGCCTCGTCCCTTTATATATACATGCAGGCGCGAATCGTACCCTCTCTCCATGATTATGTTGTCCTAGATCCGTCACTGGATTGGGTAATGGGTACTGGCAGGGCCGTATTAGGCATAGGCTAAGTTGACTGGAGCCTGGGGCGCCGGCATTTTGGGGGCGCCAAAGCGCACCCCACTCGGCTCGTGGCGAGGCGTCTAGCTCCTAACAAACACAACTAAAACTTAAAAATTATCGACGAAAGCATGCTAAATCTAGTAAAATGCCACCATTTGCAATGTCAAAATCAAAATTTTCTGGGGCTATGCGCCCCAGACCCGCACTAGCTGGAGTATCCATTTGAGCCCCCATTGTACAGATCCATATTTTCCGAAACCATTGTTTCCTGGGCAGTCCTAAAAGTGTTTTTTCCCCCCTACCTACCAATGCCTTCCTTCGCCACAAACAATTTTAAGTTAAATACGATGACGTCATGACACCTTTGCAAGAAAGGCAAAAAAACGCTTGCCAATGCCTGATTTGCGCGATACAACGACGAGACTATAGGCCAGGGAATTATGGTGATCAAGTTGCATTGCTAGTACTAGTTACCTACTTTTTCTTTTTTTAAGCTAAATGCACGATATTATGGTTTTCAGTAGTTGAAATAAGGGGGGGGGGCGTATTTTGTTTTAGCCTATGGGCGCAAATATCTTATCCGGTCCTGGTAGCTATGTCTTGGTTTTTGACAGATTGCAAGCACTCTGACAAGGGTAGCGGAGTATATGGTTGCGATCAGGGAACAACATCAGTTCAAATCCCCCAGACAAACACATCTTCTACATTATTCAACATACTGGCCCTTTACGACGAGTAAATTTTATTTTTTAACCCGTCTTACTTTACTAGGATAGGATAGTACCCGCCTGGCCTCGTAGGTAAAACCGATCGGCCGGCCTCGTCGCGCTGTAGCTGTAGCCCACCTCCACCTGAAAGTCAATGACGTAACGGTGGCCTTGCATGGCCAGCTCGATCAGGATGATACCGAGACTTGCAGTTATTCTGCTCTCGACGGTGTCAGCTTTGTATCTTAGCAAACGTTGTTTGTTGTCGCAGGACGCGTAAACGTGAGCAAGAACCTATAGTTTGTTGTCGGAGGACGCGTACACGTGAGTAGGAACCTAGTTTGTTGTCGGAGGACGCGTACACGTGAGTAGGAACCTATAGTTTGTTGTCGGAGGACGCGTACACGTGAGTAGGAACCTATAGTTTGTTGTCGGAGGACGCGTACACGCGAGTAGGAACCTATAGTTTGTTGTCGGAGGACGCGTACACGTGAGTAGGAACCTAGTTTGTTGTCTGAGGACGCGTACACGTGAGTAGGAACCTATAGTTTGTTGTCGGAGGACGCGTGCACGTGAGGAAGGCAAACATAGCGAACATAACATGCCGGCGACGTCGCAGGTTGAGGTTGCCAACAGCTTTTGCGTCAGATGTTCTTTAATTTCACTCTCCCCAAAATAGAAATTGTTCTTGGTATTTAACTAGTGACCTCGAAGACATGTTATTCCCATGAAAATTGCTTGATAAACTACTTCTGAGAAGGTTCTGACGGATAGCCATTATGGTGCCGTAACGAGATTGTTTTGTTTTGTTTTGGGTTACCGCCCATTGCACACATTAGGTTCTTAGCTGGGCATTCATATAGCGTCTCTTATTTATCAATCTCCCTCTCGCTCGCTCTAGCTGTGCCTTATCACAGTTCCGGAAAGCTTGTCGCGATTGCATCATACCTCTGAAAGAAAATGGTCTGAAACGAGGGTGTAAAAACTATAATGCCTAATAGAAAAACATGAAATGTTCGTACCCAATGACGCTAACGTGGCACGTATTGGAAAGTGGAATTTGGATGACACGCATCGAACTTGGGGGGGGGGGGGGGTCATAAGTGACCCAACCAAGTCGACTAAGCGTTATATTGCAGGGGTTACGGCGCTTCTTGTACCATCATTCACAAATTATATAATGTTTGTATTTTGTATAATTTGTCATTTCCACCTTTTCGTTTACTTTGCCTTTGTTTTGAATTCTGGAGATATGAAGAAGTTTGTACAATGAATATTTTTTGGGGATCGAAAGGAGTAGGTTACGTGCCGGCACCGGGTTTCCCCTCCTACCTTCTATTCACCCTTCATCGTCATCTATCACCACTCATCGTCTCAAATAGCCTTAAAAGTGCATTGCACAATATAAATCAATTTTCTGGGGAAGCGGGAATGACTGGCATGTCAAAATGACTTGCAAGTTTCAACTAATAGCAAACAAATAGGAACGAAATCAAGGTGCGTTTGTTTTGTCATATTGATATTCCTAATTATGGCAAACTAAAAGTCGCCCGTCTACTTCTCTTCTGACAACAAAGCAAATGGCATCCAGTGGACGGACAAACAGGCAGCAATGAATACTTTAATCTTCTTCACTTTGGCATGTGCGGTTTGCAGTCGGTAAGTTTTACGAATTGTATATCTATCTATATAGTTATGGATTCAAACTCAAAAGCGTTGAAAGTGATACCAACAAACAATTAAAATGAGTGAGTTGAGTTGTAAGCACATGTGTGATGTGTGTACGGATTTAATTAATCTTTCGATCATGGAATATAATATATCACGAGGAGCAAGTCCATAACGCATCACGTATAACTATAGATTTGCTACAATACCATTAAAATAATGTTTAGGAAAAATAGTAATTATAGTTGGGTGTGTATACTAATCGGACGACCTGTTATGTAAACATTTAAGCGGTTTAAAACAGCAGTGGCAGTAATTAGCAAGGGCAAGCGTCTTTTGCTTGGTTATACGTATATAGTTCGTTCCCGTGTCCGGATATAACAAGTTGTACTTGCACATGCTATGCTACTAGTAGGGCAATGTAAATACTGTTTCAAAGCCATCCTTGAATGTTGTTATAAATAATACCATAAATATAAATGTACTTTGATGAAAAAGTGAGCAATTACGTTCAATTGTATTCGCAATGCACATTGAACACGCTTGTAATCTACATTGTAATGTACCATAGTATGTGAGTAAGTAAGGAAGTAAGTAAGTATATTTTTATTGATTGTGTGACTAATACAGAGTAGAGTTCAACACTATCACCTATTCTACTAGTAGGAGAGAGATAGGTGGAGTGAAATGAATAAGGTTATAAAAATTAGGTTAACAAATGTTTTTGTTATAATACATAGATAAATGTAATAATACAATATGAACATGAAAAAAATGCAATTACGTTACAATGATCGCACACAATAATATTACTACATTGTAAATATTGTATTAATGATACGTGAGTAAGTAAGTACTAACTTGCTCAATTCGTGCATTGTGTTATAGGACCTTGGTTCTGTAAGCTTCCCTTTATTTCGAGTTAAATACTTTGAATACCAGCCAGCAGTCTGATTGCATCGGGCGCACGTGTCGAGGCTTTCGAGTTGCATGTTGCAACTATGATCTCATTCTCTGGACTGATAAGCCGTGATCTGCGTTCCAGGCACATTACATAGTCCTGATTACAAAGTTGTTGTTCATCGATACCTCGCTGAAATGCATTTTTTAATATGGCCTGGCCTATCTGGATTGATTTCCATGGTCTTACTTCTTGTTGGTTGGTTTTCTGCGATAAATTTAATTTTTAAACCTACTTTATACACAGTGTCAACCGTGCGAAATTAGAACAATAATTATTATTCACATAATTTCAATTTGATTTGATTTGATCAGCGTAGTGAATACCGACCAACCCGCTAATTCGAGCACCGTTTTCACATACTTGTATTGTTGCTGTTTTTAGATAGTAGGCTTATTTTTTTTAATAGTAATGCTTCTAACAGAGGAAACAATTACTAGGTAAAAACGTAAGAAAGCAGGGAGATGGGCCACGAACCCTCATCCTTCAATTGGGATAGGCCCTAGTCGATTAGTCGTGTCTTACAGTTTATGTTGGGCAGCGTCTGTAACCATTGACGAGAATTGTCCATTAGTTTTCAATATGACTCCCGTTGAAACGTTGAATCATGTTTTGATGACGTTAGACATGTGCAGAACCAAAACGGCGTCGGTTTGTGCGCGTTTATATCTTCTACTATTTCACATGGTTGCGAGGTTTAGTGGTATTACTTCAACTTGGTGGTCCATTCTTGCCGAGGTTTTCTTGTTTTCGACTAAAACGAACCCAACATCGAACGGGCTAATTTCCTAAGTGCTAACCCACTTTCTGTCAATTACCGCCAGGGGAATTGAATGTTCGGAACTGTGGCCTGGTTCGCTGTATCGGCTGAGTTCCTGGGGACCGATTTCGGGGAACTCTTGTCCCACAGGGGTCAGCGTGCGTGCGCATTGGTCTAAAGTAGGCCTACAAATAATGAATCTTGGGGTTGTAAAAGTACCTCCGTATTATGCATAGACTGACCCAAGAAACTAGAGCGTCGGTATGCAATATGCATCTCCTCTTCGTGACAATTGGTGTATGCACTCGAGAAATTCAAAACGCCACTTAAATCCAGTGGCGTACATCTGGGTTCAAATTTAGTTATAGCTTAATAGATTTCAGTTTCTAAACACATATTTATTTATATATGTTTTTAAAATATTTATATATATATTTATAATACTCGTAAGGTTCATTTATCGTCTGGATTTCCTTCATATTGGGCTCCTTGACATGATTTATGATATTTTGTGAGCTTGTCAAAAGATGCTCCAAAACCTTTCTTCTCCCCGTTTTAGATAGGTAGTCCTATTTGGTTAAAAATTAATAACTCAAGTCGTTAAAAATTCTGTAGGTAATTGTATTTTGAGTTTAAAGATGTCCCATAATTAAGCCTGTAATTTGATGGGGGCGTATACAAATTCCCACTTCATCTTCCACAGGTTTTCAGTTGCGCTAGATATTAGGTTTCCCCCTGAAACCAAATTAATTTTGTGGTTCACATTTCTAATGATGGGCAGTCGGGCTTATCTAGCGAGCAACTTTGAACATACCTATATCTTCGGTTTCGGCATCACATTGCAAACACAACTCACGATATATATTTCATTTTGGCTAATTAATTAGTTATGAATTTACAGACTAACAGAAAAATGATTAGGTTCTCCCCGACCCAAAAATAAGTGCTAACTTGGTAATTTTCGAGCTAGGTCCCATCGGCAAAAATCTCCCATAGGAAATAACATGAGACGATCTGTATTCCCCGTGACCATGGAGGATTTTGGTCAAAAAATATTCGGCTATCGTTTACGTACTCGACTACTTACCTTTTCTGTAAACCCTATAGCTACGTTTTTTTTTTTTTTTTGGGGGGGGGGGGATTTGAGCTAGGTTCGGTCAAAATATTCTGATAATCAAGAAAGGGTGTAATTTAATATCGCATATTTTTGCATGTTTCAGTCACCAGTGTATATTTGTGCACAGTTTCAATAATCAATACCATTTTCTAAATGTCAATTTTTAGAGTGGTATGATACGGGAGTATCTATTTGAAACTAATAATAATCAGGTATATGCCGATTTAAGAAATTCGCTAAAGCTCAAATTTTCGCAAATTTCAGGATCAAAAAGCTTAATAATCCGACGTCAATCACAGGCACTACATATATATTTTTAAACTTTCATTTTAACGTAGTATTATGCTCGAGATTATGTGGTAAAAATGTTTAGTGTATTAGCAAAATTCATAAATTACATAATAATGTTTATTGTTGCCAAAATTATAGTGTTGTCGTGTGGAGTGGAGGCAACAAGTGTTGACATAGTGCAAACTGCGGTCAGCTCAAAAACCGCAAATATGTTTTCTTCGAAATCGGCCACGGCCAGCAAAAGACTATCAATGTATTGATAGTAGATGTTCATCAAGTTGAACACATTCTCTATGTACTTTATGAGTTTGTTGATTGATTGATTGATTGATTGATTGATTGATTGATTTATTTTTGTCCTCCTTTGTCAATCAGTTTTTTAACTGAATAGGATAGACGTTAAATAAATAAATAAATAAATAAATAAATAAATAAAATAAATATTATAAGTTAACCACCAGTGTGATGATAAGGGGCCAGGGACTGATAGATTGATTGATTGATTGATTGATTGTTGTCCTTCTTTGCAAATAAGTTTAGGAGGATAGGATTGACGTTAAGGCTATTCCATTCCAGAGCACTCGTACAGATATTTTGAAATTCAAAGGAAAATACATGAAAGTTAGTTGAATGAAAGAGAAACTTGAATAAAAAAGAAATAACAAATTTGGACGAGACAAAAGCTCCATTTTGGTCATTATATGCAAATTTTGGGTCAATATGAAAATGAGAGTTCTAGGTGCAATACTTAATTTAAAGCTATGATTTTTTTCAACACACCTTTGTCTCCGTACTGAGTATAAGGAAAATAATTTTCTGAAATAATGTTCGACGTGCGATTTTTTTTGTCACATGGTACAAATAAGAGTTTTGAACCGGTGGACGAAAAAAATCGTGCATCAAACGTTATTTCAGAAAATTATTTCCCTTTGTACTCAGCACGGAGACAAAGGTGCGTTGAAACAATAAACAAAATCTTAGCTTAAAATTAAGTATTGCACCTAGAACTCTCATTTTCTTATTGACCCAAAATTGCATAAATGCAAAAATTAACTTTTGTCCGCAAAAAAAAGTTGTATTAAACTTTATACAAATTCTTCCTTTATATTACCAACTTCAGCATTTTCTTTGACCAAATTTAGGGTATATGGAATTGCACTTTTGAATGTAAAAAAAAATTATACATATATAAAGTCCTCTTCAATTTTTTTCCACTCAGTTCTTGACTTTAAGATCATCGGCAAGGGGGCCAGGAACTCTAAATAAATGAACAACATGGAATTTTAGTTAATTAAATAGATTTATTTAAGATCTTAATATTTATCCCGACCCAGGCAATATGCGTGATGGGCGTTGCTTCCCATCACAATTCACACGTGGCATTTGTGGTTATTGGAACTACATTTTCTCTAAGATCTTAGTATTCTACTACTGTTGACTCAGGGCAAAATTGGTTGGTGTTTGTTTCAGTTTACACATCTCAGTTAGTTTTGTTATGACGATGACAAAACATTCCTAATATAACGAGTATGATTCATGGGAAGACTTGTTTGGACGTGGGTATTATTATTATTATTATTATTATTATTATTATTTACGTTTCTCGAGGGTTCGTAGTTCGTTCATTATCATTTTGCTGCCTTCATCCTCCAAATTAATCCTTGCCAGCTGTTGCCAGCATTGATTTTTTCTTCTGCTTAGCAGCAACACAACGGGTAGGTAGCTCTCACAAGGAAAACCAAGCGTTTTCTCGTTATCCGGCCGGGCCACAATTCCACGAAGCGAGCTCCGATCTCGATTGCGCAGCTGTGTCGCGCAATGTATGTGGGTGGTGGATCCCCCAACTGGCGAATCAGCAACATAATATTATAATACACCGATATGATGGCCTTTTAGGTAATAATTTCGAACCTCAACTGTAGAAGCCTTGACCAATACATCAAGGAAACTGATCTACCTAGAAACCGTCAAGACCCATGATAAAATGTGTAGGATTTTTTTAACTGTGTAGCCTACATAACCTTATATGTGTGTATTGTAAAACTAGTGTTAATTGTGAAGAAAGTTCCATCGTCTCTCGTAAAAAAAACACTGATTTTCTAAGTTGTCACACAACACAAATCACTGTTCAGACATATTTTTTTTAACTTGGAAATTGTATTTATTCGATCAATATGTTTGAAGGGATAGGTAGATATAAAAGGTTACTCCTTGCAACGTCACATAATAAATTGTAACACAATGCCACCTCATCCCCTCCCCCCTGCCCCCTTCCCAATAAAAGTAAGCACTTGTGTAACTGGTTTTGTGGACTCAATAAATACTTCAAATTAATTTTTTGTGTTGCCCTCCGCCAAAAAAAGCTAGGTATCTAAATGATTTGATTTTTACAGTGTTGTAGACTTGAAGATAAAATACTTGGGCCCCGAGGTATATTGGTCGGTAGAGATAAACAAGTACGACTCATGTTTTGTCAGTGCATGCCTAATGCAGTTATTATATTGCGCAAATATCGGCAGACGAGAAATTCATGTTGGTATTGATCGGCTGGATTTATGTTAATGATTGAACTTATTTGACAAAAACACCTTGGTCCTTCTCCCTATTGTGACATTCTATCAGGTACTCCTTATTATCTAGGTGAAGGTTACAAAAAGAACCGAGATACACTCCACAACACTACCTTACAGATAGTGTTTCTTTGATTTGGCAATCGTTTTCTCAAACATTTTTCTTAATTTTCATTTTTTTTCTTAGTTCAAGGTCAAATTATAATCAATGTGAATGCGGTAGGCCCTATTGTTATACTTTATTATCTTTGATTGTGTTATGTCCTTGAATTCAAGGAATCTTGAGGGAAACATTGAACCGTCCAATTCAGGCTTTAGATATGCATGGAAACTGGAAAGTACCATTAACCTGTTGCTATAGACGTTGATAACAAGCATCGTGACGTCCGCCAATTTCTCACTCGAACATAAAGTCTCACTTCCGATGATCGATACACCCTCACACACGCTGTCCATCAAGTGTGTCATTGTTCGCTTGTGGATGGGATGTCGGCGCCTACAGGGTTGGCTTGGTCAGCTTTAAATTTAACGTCCCCCCACAAAAATCCATTATGTGACTGAGTGGGTAGACTAAATACGCATTTATTTATTTATTTATTTATTTATTTATTTATTTATTTATTTATTTATTTATTAGTTTTATTTATTATTTATTTATTTATTTATTTATTTATTTATTAAATGTTGACCGACGTTGAGCAGATGTACGAGTAAGCATTAACGGTGGATAAGCGGGGTTGGGACGCCGGCTTGAATTGGTAGTGGAGTAGTCAGTAGATGGATTCGAACCCCCAGAAAGCATGAATTGTTGACTTATCCTCGTGTATCATCACTTATTTCTCGTATATCACTCGAGAATGATTACAAAATAACTTGGCTATTTATTCGGACAGAGTCCGTGCCGTTTAGTCGAGTGAACACTACTTCAATTTAGTCTTTTAGATATTGTAAGATAGGCACTATACACTGATCAGTGGCGTAATTATGGAGGGGAGGCGAGGAGGGGCGACATCCCCCAAATTTGTTCAAAGGGGCGCGAGGGGGCACAACTTTGTGGGCAAGATTTTGTAAACTGACTATCTTCTTAATTTTATAAATTATCGACAAAACCACGCTAAAACCTAGTAAAATACCACTATTTGCTATGTTAAAATCGGACATTTTCCAGGGATACGCCCTAGACCCGCACTAGCTGCCCCATTGTACCAGGATACTATTCCCGAAATTATTGTTTCATGATAAATTTTCGCCCCTCCCCCTCACCCCTCCCCCAAATTAAAAGGGTCACTGGTTCTGATGACCTTGAAGTTTTGCTCCTTTAAATTATACTGCATACAATAATAAGATGGAAATGGTCTTAATTCTGTAACCCCTACCCACTGAATAGTCTATACATGATAATGGTAGTCATCTCGATTCAGCTCATTGCATTCAAGGTCGCTAAACCCTACCTCTGATCATATCATTTGAACTCATCACTGAGTTATTGCCAGAGTGACAACACGTCAAGCCGTAACATTGTTATTCACAGCCTATAATTTTTATAATGCATCCGCTTTGATCCCGGACAAACAGGAATCCGCCACGTTTGTTTTCGTGGTACCCGTCCACTGATACACAACTCGGGTACGAATTAATTAGCTTCCATACTTTACACATCATTGAATTATGACATTTCAAGGACATAAATCGTCGGCAATACCCATGCAGTTAAAATAATGAAAGCCTGGCTGCTCGAAACGAAGGAATCTCAAACAATTTAAAATATGGAACTAGCGCTGATAACTTTCGAATTACCCCCTTACTTGTACGGTATGACCTTTGGTGTCGCAGCATTTACACGTGCTATTAAAATATAGCTCCTAATGCTGCCTTCCGTGTTCATATCCACTGCCAATCATACTCGTAGCCGTCCGCTCGTCCCTATGGGACATTGAAACTTTTCCGATAATTTTCAACGAGGCTTGAAAATTTCCAATGTTTTGTTTTTGTTTAAATTATCAATAGGTTCATTATGAATAAAATTAAATAAAAATACAAGACACATGTAAGCCTATGTGTATATCAGGTGACTGCATATGATACAGTGATGTGATCGGTATTGGCCCTATCGTACCTCTGTCATGTTTGTAGGGCCTATGTGGCATTATACAGCATTGTCTTAGCTAGGCCTACACATTTACTGCATATTTAGGCCAGTGGCCAAACTGAGGCCTATGCTTAACAAAATTCAAGTTTTTTGTTTATCTCACTATACATTACAGTCGATTTAGGCATTTATGCTCATAATGACTTCACTACATGAGCAATAATTGTGTTAGGTAGGCATTTATGTAAAAAAAATGATTACTAGCAGCTTACCTTTACCTAAACAAAGAATAAACAATTTCATAAAAAAAAACATTTGTAGGCCTAATCTCTTTGAAAATTTCAAATTTAAATAATTTTCAAAATTTTAAAATCAAAATAATTTTCAAAATTCCCATCATTATAGTCGTTTCTGTGCATACACACAACGCGATTGCTGCTTACACTACAGTCTTAGTCTCTATGAGACACATCACTTTGGTCAGTCAGTGTCAGTGGATGGAAAATTTTACGATTTGATAAAACACTTGACCAAATTAATAAAACATAATGAACTATTGAAAATTAGAAACCAAATGCTACCTCAGGGAGGTGTTGGGGGTATTGAAAACATGAAACCAAATGCTACCTCAGGGAGGTGTTGGGGGTGGAGGTGTCTCCCTTCCTTATGTGATAGTTTACGATGAAAAACATGGAATTATGCTTTACCACATCAATGACACGAGTAAATTCGTATGCGGACTTCACGAGGAAAACAAGAAACGAACGTGTAGCTTATTGACTGTATGAATGAGAAATAATAGATTCGCATGCTGAATATTGAAATGTGCTCTGTGTTTTTGCATTGTGCTTACTATAATTGATTGGTTTGGAACCTGCCTTATTGTTGATGGCTGGGGCCCGCGATAGGAAAGAAGTACAATCGAAGGTCGTGGATGGAATTTTTTTACTGCCTAACCGTTGTATTGTGTTGCTGTGGGACGAGCTACACACTTGCACAGAAACACATCGATATTGTTTATGAAATGAGAGTGAGACATTTCATATGGACAGTTACATCGAACCGTAGCAATTCTTACACTCTAGAAGAGGTTTTAGACGGGTCTCACTGTTGCGGGGGCGAATGCAGGAAAATGAACACACACTTATTAGGATTCGAATTTCGAACCCGTAATTCTGTAATTGCCGACCTCCACTACGTTGGCCTCATCACTGATAAATGTATGAAATGTGAATTGAACCCTAAATCATAAGTTTTTTAACGTAATTATTTAAATTTTGTATAATTCATTCGTGAATGATGGCGTATGCGACGTATCGCATAACCGACATACTGTAAAGTTATGTTATTTTATTAATAATGCGATTGTGCTGGTTACAATGTGTATTTTTCGTACACCGGAGTTTTAAAGGGTTCTATTATAGATTCTATAAACAAATGTTTATTGGACACAACACTGCTCTTCATCAATATTTTTTTAGTGATATTTCGAGGTTCAGTCTGAAAAAGATTTTTGAATAAAAGTCGAAATATCACAAATAAAATATTGATAACGAGCAGTGTTATGTCCAATAAACACTTATTTAAAGAATAAATACCTGTGTACTAGTTTATTTTATCTAATAGATTTTATAGTTTTATTTTTATATCTACTAAGACCCAGCCCTTGATTTACTTCTAGTCGAGGATGTTCAACATTGAATACATCTTGATATAATGTCTGTGTGCTGGGACTAGGACGTGGATAGGCATAGTAGAAAACATGTAAAAATAATTACTATCACGACCTACTAGATAGAATAGTATAGTAATTAAGAAACTTTTGATGACAAGAGGTTGATTTGTTCTTCAACAAAAACTAGTCATTTATGTTATCTTTTTACTAACGACTGCGTTTTTGTGTGCGCAGGTGACAAATTCCGTCTTGTGTTGGCGACCACATTGCGTGAGGACGGCTACCCTGACTCGGGAGAATGGAACCCAATCGACACGGAGGGTTCCCGGTCAGACAGCTTCGAGTACGTCATGTACGGCAAGATCTATCGCATAGAGGGGGACGAGTCCAACGCGGAGCCTTCCAGCAGATTGTGAGTACCCAACAGTTTTACAAGTACCTATTTACATCAAATTGAGGGGCCGCCTAAGTGACAAATAAGTTACTGAGAAAATTAATGAGCATTTTCACCTAGAATTTTTCCATAAATGTTTTAAAATTTACATTTTTCAGTATTTAAAGCAAAACATTTCAAGAAAAACGTTTTCCCCAGAGACTACAAAATAAGATACATAAAAGTAAAATGTCATCTGGTTTATGATCGCGATAGCATAGTGACTTGGGGACACTTCCAAGTGGGGTTCACTAACATTTTTGTGAGAGCCCCCCGCCACCCCCATTTTACGAAAATATCGTAACTCGGGAAACAGATGAATTTTAGGTGAATGTGTATTTTCTATGTGTGCAATGGAGTAGGCAGATGCCGATTGTGAATTATGTTAATTAGCTGTAAGTTGAAAAGCAACGTAAATTGAAGACTGAAGATTCGTTTTTAATCATTGATGAGGACAACAACACGTTCTTACCCTACCACTTTCCATTTCAACAATAACCCCTTCGAGGCGATTTCTTCTGCATTCAGCTGATTTTTTTTTCTTCTTTTTTTTGATCAAAGGTTGGATATCTGCTCAGGCATACTATTGAAATTTTGACTAAAACGTAGGACATACTAAACTTTTACGAAAAATAATGTTACTGATGGGTCCTAGATACGAAAACAATATATTATCTGGCGCACTGTAAATAATTTGGCCGTCAATAAATTGAACAGTGTTATGAGCAAGAATCCATTTGGGATGTAATTATTGTAATGTGACTTTGCCCATACTTTGTCGAAACTCAAAATGGTCATCTTCCCCTAACAAGAATCGATAAGTTTTGTTTGTAATCCCTTTTGTGACACATGGAATATTCCTCTGACTGGTTGGCTGAATGAGTATTGCTGGATGACGTCATTCGTTGGAGGCTGGGAACAACCGATATCTCATCTTAAAAAGATGACAAAAATAAATTTCCGACATCCCGACATACTACCATCTTTGATCCCGACTGTATGTGTGTGTAGTGTGTGCTCGAAATTACGCACGTTGTACGTTGAGTAGAGATGCTAGCTATCCAAAGTGTAAACTAATTCCTGAAACTACCCTTTCTTTCCTAAACGCTCGGTTTGTCACAAGAAAACTTATCGACAGATAAACACCTTGAATTGATCTAATAATAATATCTTGAATAATATCGTCGACCCACCCAAGTATTTTATCCTTTGATGCTATTTGTTGGTATAGGACGTCGCCAAGTAACGTTTTAGCTATACCTATAATACTATTCTTTAGTATTACTAGGGAAACGCCAAAGTCGTTGTTAAACGAGTGAGTGAGCCATGTGTTGAGTACCCCGTAACATTACTTTTCTTCCCCCTACCTTAGGCCTCCCTAGCCTATTGGCTAGAGAGGCGCATTATGGCCTTACAGTTGACGCGCCCGTATACCAACTAAACTTAAAAAAACTAATATTTATATGAATTGTATTATCAATCTTAAATCCAAATGTTCCCGGGTACTCAACACATGACTCGCTCACTCGTCTAACAACGACTTGCGTTTCCCGAGTCTAGTTGACTAAAGCGCCCTTATAGCCGAAATATGGGAGACGTGGGTTCAATCCCCTGGTCGGGAAAGATTTTGTAATTTCTGGATTGTATTTTAAAAATTATTAAACATGTTTTGAAATGCATATAACGCAGTGTAGTCCATCATCTGTGACAAAACCAAGGAAAACATAGCCAGTACGAAATACGTGAAAATATTGCAAGGTTTACTCAATCTACGAGCTGAATTTGGGGGTACCTTGACGTGCAACATTCGACAGACCTTGCATGGACACGGCATTTCACAGCCAGGTAAATAACAAACAAAAAAATCTTTTCAAAATCTAAACCATTGTCGTTAAAATAATTTCTAAACATTGGAAGCCTATTTTTCAATTTATTATTTCTTGTAGGTTTAAATCGCAATGGATCTACCTGATTTTGTTAGCAGTTCTCAATAAACTCATACCGGATGTCTGTTTAAATTTCAGCGCAATCTGTTCAGCGATTCGGCTGATTTTCAACGTACACACACGCACGCACGCAGAAAAACAATAAAGGCCGTTTAAGTCGAATGGAGATCACTCCGTTCGCTGCGCTCACTCGTTTAATAAGTATTATTGATTGATTGATAATGCCCATTTCAGAAGAATCCGTTTAAAATATGTTTTGTTTCCTTTTATGAGAAGTATATATATCTGGGCCTACAACCCTGTATTTACCCGAAGGGACCATCAAAAGGGCTTTTACCAATGACAATATATTGACAACATCCCGGATGTTCGTGCCTGGAAAGTAAAGTTGTTTTTCGTGTGCTAGTTCTTCCGCAAGTTTGTACCCACAATTTTCGTCCGGGTGTGTTGTGTTGTGTTGTGTTATGCAACCACGTGATGTGATGACCTTGAATTTGGTAACTGTCACGCGCACGCACCTTCCTATAACACCAACACTGATCAATACTACTTGCTTGAAAGAATGAGCGTTTACTGAGCCAGTTATTATATAATTATGCGGCGTTGCGGTCGCCATCCAGCGCCGTGGGCCCGTGAGTCATGTGGTGTGTGGAAGAAAAATACTAGTGAGCTATCGTTATCGTTGCCTGTGAGTGTGATGTTGCTAGTAATTGACAAGACGCAAGTTGCATCAAATAATTGTTTGTTTCCGTGTTATTTTTTAATATTACAACTAGCTTGGTTATTTTGATTTCACTTTTGAGTGTTTCTTGTAGCCTATTTATGACAAAAATAAATCATTAGAAGTGTGACAGCGATCACGTTACCATAGTAATTTCGAACTACGAACGAATGAAGGAGTGTATTGTACGAGTACAGCCTATTCGTTTCTCAGGCGAGTGTTCTAACCTTGGGCGCTTTTAGCAATCATATTTTCGGTGTTTTGGTGCGTGAAGGTCGCGCGGTAATGACAGGATTCGAAGAGCAGTCTGTAATAATTAGCGGGCCAAGTTTCGTTATATAAGTCCTGTCCTATCATATCGTTGCGACGAAACAACGGTGTATGTATTCCATATTGTGCTCGAAGAAGGGAGTAGTGAATGTGTAATTGCGTATTATTAGAGAACGTCCCTACTGGCTCTACACCCTTGTGACCGATTTTTATTTTTATTCTGACCGGAATTTATCTCGCTTCGAAACTTTCCAGGAAATTGCATTTTTCATTTTACGGAAATTGTAGGCCTATTTTTCGTAATTAGGAAATTGAATTTTTCGAAATTAAACTCTTTATTGATCAGTGTTTCAATTATGGAATACACCACGGTGGATACTGACTTTTACCTTTTGGCCTTGCCCTGTTGCCATTTCAATTCATGTCATAAAACAAAGGTTCGGGCGGTAGGGTTGCCATACGTCCCGTTTTCAGCGGGACAGTACCGATATTAAATTTAAGTCCCGCTAATACACCAAGCGGGACACATTGTTCCGCATGGTAGAAACAATTTCGATCCCAATTATTTTTGGTAGTTTTCTGGTTTTTGCCCTACAAAAACGACCATATTTTCTTTTATTCAGTCTGGTATTTTTTTTCCCTCTGAAACTGAAACCTTATAGTTTCGGACGCAATGGAAAACGATTTTCTATCGCGTGGGGAACGTCGCCGAAAATCCACGTCCCGACACGTCCGACGACGTGTTCCCTTAAATTAATAAGATGCTACCGGTAAGGTCGAATTAAACGAAATAGAATTGATAACAATAATTGAACAATTGCACATGTGGGACACCCGTCCCGTTGCCAGTAAAGAATAAATAATAATAAATTAATTTCAAGGTTTGAACTTGCGAGTAAATTTACACTCAATACGGGTTGATTGTTTCAAGTTTTAAATTCAAACGCGAAGTATTGCTTATACTTCTATGGTTGCAATTACTGTTTGTTATTTTTCACAATTTCCTTGTTTGTGTAACTTTATTATTTATTGGTCACCAACAACAGGTATAAAACCCACAAGTAGTGTTAGTTAAATATTTACATAAATAAATTAAATATTTGCATTATGAACGCTCACAAATCAATCTACGCTTATCCTGCAAAGTGTAGATTCTGGGTATCGTAGTTCAAACGACTTCCTCGAATCGCGTATCTTCGGGTTAGGTGGGGGGGGGGGGGAGTCTCAGCCGAACTTAAAAGTTTTCTGGTCCGTTGAAACCAACTAATCAACCCACTGCCTCCTATAGATGTTGCTCGTCGTGCAACATAGGAGGCAGTGAATCAACCAATGCTTTATTGATTTCATGTGATCCAACTCCGTAATTTGCATTGGTCTTGCTGAGCCCCCCCCCCCCCCCCGTGATACCGTGAGCAAAACATTCTGTGTGTTTTGAATCCTCACACAACGTAACAATAACATATACTGATCATTTTTATCGAAGCTACAAACAAGGAAAACACAACATTTCCTAGAAGTGAAAGGTTGTGCGTTGATTTTTTTAATGTGGGTTTATCCCAATATGTTTTGCCATGCAACGAAATAAATACATTTAATATTAAATCATTGTAATGTGGTAATGTTTATGAGGAAGCCGTACTGAATACACAAACAGCTATCACAGCCATTTAAATAATTTATATCCAGTCTCCTTCTGAGAATTACTTTTGAAAAGTTGTGCAAATTTCCTATGGCTGACTTGTAGAAACGGGGAGGTGTCCACTGCCCAACATTTTCGTGGAGCGCGTCCCTATGCTCCCCGTTCTACCCGGAAGAGCAATCTTTGAGAATGTGCTAAAGTGGAACGGGCGTGACGTGAACGCGTGCGAATTCTCCATTCCCTCAGGAGGAGATTCCACGTAGGCATAACTGGTTTAAATTTGTGACTCGGTGAAAGTACTGATACCGAGAATCTCCTGATTTTTTTTATGTAAATACATTTCACTGAAGTAATTTCCATATTCCAGCGAGCCCTTGTCATGCAAGACTGATCGAGGCAGATCATGCGTGTATACCGTACGCTTATAAAACTAATTAGATTGATGAAGTTTTTTTTTATCGAAGGTATACTGAGATCTCGTCTCGGACATTCCCTTCCCAAAAATAATATATTGTCCTAACAGTAACAACCAAATTCATCTAGTTAGTCAACTGAAGAGGGTACAGCGGGTATCACCGAAATCCTTTTTTTTTCACGAATCACAGTCATGGTTACATAGTTACAGGGTTGGTTGGCTTGGTCGCTTTGATTTACTGTCCACCACTGAAAATCAGTTATATAACTGAGTGCGTCTCTAAATACAATTTATTTATTTACAATTTTAATTTATTGGTTTTACGTCATTTGTAGTGTGAATTGTTCACACTTGGTGTTTTTCTACAAGTTCAAAGTTGACTTTTTTTACTTTGAACTAAATCAATCGACGAAATCGTTAAAATTGTACGTCTTCGTATTATTACCTGAATTGATCTTTCGATGTCAACTCATTGCGTGTGGCTTGGTTTCACCTTACATGTGGAGATAATGTATTTGGCATGTGGCCATGCTGGTGCAGTACCTATGCATGCAAGTATGCTTTTGAGTAAAAGTATAAAATTACTGATTTAATGAAATTCTTACCGCATTGCGTATAACACCGTAGTTGTGTGTTCATTATTTAGACGCTTCGAGGGTCCTCGCCTACACAGTAGCCGCGACAGCCAGTGTAAAGTGCACTGCTACTCTTCCAGTGGCGTATCCAAGGGGGGTAAAGTGTGAAAGTGCACTTTAACGTTTCAATTGAGAATATAGAATAACTATTTCGCAATACTAAAGGCAATTCATACCATCTGACCTAAAGAGGATTTTAGTAGATACAAAGTTGGTTGTTATGGTGCTTTAAAACGCACAGGTTTTCACCAAAATGACCTTGAAAGAGAAAACTTGTGGATAAAAAACATGATTTTAGAGATAAAGGTTAATCATTGTGATAAAAATTGTTCACTGTGATGCTTTAAAACGCACAGATTTTCACCCAAATGACCTTGAAGGAGAAAAATTTTCCGACCTCCCACTTAGTCTTCGGTACATCTATGAATTAATTGGTGGAACCCCCCCTTTATGAATTCCTGGATACGCCAGTGTACTCTTCACTACTGCATGCTACGCTGGCTGATAGGTGCAATGAAAAAGTAATGTGTTTTTAATTATTTGTTGGGACATTGGTTTTCAACAACACGCACACACATGACAACTGACTGAACCCTTCTTGTTATTATGAGTACGACATTAGGCAAACCACTGTCTGCTCAGTATTTACGTGATAATAATTTTAGGCCTACCCCTCGGCAGTTGATACTTGTACTTGATATGAACCGATAAAAATAATTTCCAGCCTTTAGAAAGTTACCAGTCGTTTGTTTGTCTCTCATAGTTTTGAGGTTAATTTGCATAATATTCATTATGCGAGAACACGATCGCGTTTTGTTGTAGGGGAATGAATAGTCTGAGTAATTTCCTGGATTCTTGCGACTTGGCCGTCCCCGGTGACTCAGGCAGCAGGTTGCAGACGCCGGCGCGTCCGAGATAAAGTGCGTGTCCTCCCCTGACTCATACCCTCACGCACTTGATATAACCTTACCCCTCGCCCGCAGTCACACGTGGCGCAGCGGGTGTGTCACTCCATCCGAGGAGCAGCTCGAGACAGTAGGAGATGACGTTACGTTGCTTCCCGTGTGTTGATCTCTTCAGACAGTGAAAATTTTTAAATTATCAAATTTTACAACAGACTACTTTCACGTGAAAATAGCTCAAATAAACATAGATGATTTTTTTATAGAACCGTACAAACACATTGCCAGGCAGTTGTTTCGCAATATGTTCGAGACATTGCGGTAAGTAAAACATGGTCGCCTATTTTACTTTGTACACATTTTTTTTTTCACTCGAAAAAGTGACACAAAAGGGGACTTTGTTTTCTGACTCCTCTTTCTTCGTTGCCTTTTTTATGTTTTTCTCAAATATTACAATTTACAAAATATAATCAGTCCCCGAATACCTTTTATAAATTTTTAAGTGGTTGTTGTTATTGTATTGTTGGTGTCATGCAGCCAGTCCGTATGTGCGCTTGCTTCCCCAGCCTAAAACAAGGAAGGACTTGCGTTCAAAACGTTGTGGTTCTTTTGCTGCAGCGACAAAATGGTAAACCCAAGGATTCTAGCATATTAGGTAAACCAGGGGCAAGATACTAATTTGTGTCTCCTCTAACCACAAACAGTTTTTTTTTTATTTTGTAATTGATAGTCCCTTGCACCGCAGGTCTGCCGTGAATGACAAGGTCAAATATTTTGAATGACGTACTTAGACGAACGAAACAAGAAACTCAAAATTTGTAGTTGACTGGGTTTTGATCATAGATATTAAACACCTATGGTTTTGACTTTTGATGCGAAAATGCAAATTTATGTAGGCTACCGTATTCTGTTTTGCTGTTCTATAAACCCATGTTTGCCATCACACCTATATTAAAGCCTACCCACACCATGTACAGTATCAACCATTCAAGTCGCCCTGTGTTTAAAACTGCATCACCATGCATTTGACATACTGATAACATTGTAAACGTGTTGTAAAATAAAATGCAGGTTATTGTGGAACTGGAGTGAACTGCAAGTATGTGCTATAAGCAGAGAACTCTTCGATCGGCATTGCATGTGCGGCATGTGCTGCCACCTGCTAGTTTAGTGCGAACGAAGAACACTACGAGAGCCTAGTGCCGGGAGATTCGAAGTTGGAACGCTGCACGTGTCAGCTGATACTGCTAGTTTAGTGCGAACGAAGAACACTACGAGAGCCTAGTGCCGGGAGATTCGAAGTTGGAACGCTGCACGTGTCAGCTGATACCCCTCCCCTCCGAGCAGCCAAGAACAGCTGACGTGGAATGGGGAGCCACCCTGTGTTTACTTGTTTATCTGATAGAAGTGAACACAGCTGGTGGTATCTCAGTTCCATATCAGTAAAATACGCCCGTCAAGTTCGCCATGGTCAAGCCGTCAGGAACACGCCCCCCCCCCCCCCCCCGGAGTTCGCCGTCTACGTCGCAGACCGCGAGAGCTACGGTGATTTGGTAAAGGTTAGAAGTGGGTGAAACGTACATTTTGTTACCAACAGTTTAGTGCTATGGTTCTCAAATTTGGCGTTTGGGATCGTTTTGAAATCTCTCAAGCTACCACATGAGTTTTCTTGCACCAATACACAATTCCAATTCGATTATAATTGTCAGGTTTTATCATACTTGGTTAAAGTAATTCGCAATAGCGAAGGACAACCCTTGGTGGTTTGACTAACAAATAACATTTTGTACCGTTACTTTAATCGTAACCTTGCTATAAAAATGTCACAATGCAAAATGCTAATTTCACCCATCTCTAACGAATGGTATAATTATTATGTTCACGATTATTGCAATCGATACGTTGTGTAACCTGGGGGGGGGGGGGGGATCAGGGGAAAGTTTGATTCGGTTACTATAATAATATATTGTTTGTTGTCTTAGTTGCTTATTTTTCTTTGTGAATTTATTTCTTTAGCCCTATACTTGCCTGTGGGTGTTGGTAATAAGTTTTTTACTGATTATTGCTGAAAATTGATAATACCTATACCGTTTTCAATGTGAATAAGCTAGTGTGTTGAGTGCTGGCAACTAAGGACGAGAGAGTGACAAAGTGATAAGAAGATTGATTGAACGATTGCAAGTGGAGCATTCTTAGATCTAATTAATCAATCAATCAATTAATCAAGAGTGAGAGAGGGGGAGAGAGGTTGGTAAGATTTGCTAATAATAAGTGTTGACACCTAGGCACCCAAAACCATACTTCTATTATGTAAGCTTGGACATACAACCTAGTTGTTTATTAGAACAGCTGTTGCCTATTTTTAATGTAGTCACCTTTGCATTGTTATGCAATGTCGCCTAGGTGCACCCGGTAGTTGCATGGGTTGACACGATTTCCGCTCGGTGGCAGCACTGCGCCGGTGGAGGGGGTAATAGGCCATCGAGAAATCGGCACGCGGCAGTTCAACTGGCGAGTTTATTCAAGAAAGAGCGATCACACCTTCACTGTGAGCCATCACAGTAATTTGCTACTGTGACTGTGCGATATTTTCGTCTCCAGGAGAAGCAATCTTCAATTGTTGATTTTCACTTTTGAATTACGAGTTCATTGATCCAGCTACTTGGACGTTCAGGTTCCGAGAAAGCTTTCGGTTCATATTGGTGTGCGAAATGTGGTGGTTCATTGATTTTAAGGAATTGAAAATATCGTTCCTATAATTAAGTTAAAGCTGCGTTGATTTCAGCCCTCGGTATTGTGGTATTCTCGTCAGTGTGCGGTTTGCGTTCCAGCTCAATGTGTATTGTTTCGGTAAACCGTTTGCGGAACATTTTTGAAGGAGGAAATCCAATCTGTTTTTTCCCGAGTGTTTATGATTAATTTTTCATATATTTTAAT
Source organism: Sweltsa coloradensis (assembly GCA_024449915.1). Lineage (NCBI taxonomy): Eukaryota > Metazoa > Arthropoda > Insecta > Plecoptera > Chloroperlidae > Sweltsa > Sweltsa coloradensis. The sequence continues at coordinate 70,215 of JAMZAV010002754.1, forward strand.
TTCGCACAGTAGGCCTAACTATCGCATCGGTTTTGCCGAGTAATGTAATCAATATGACCTACATTGTGCGCTACTGCTACCTGGTGTGTTATTTTGAACCGTGAAAAGAAAAAATGCTCGAGCAATACGCTACGTTTTGGCACGTGTCTGTGGTAAAAAGCCTATTACTGGTGGATTGTTGGCGTCTTGACAATTGTCTTGACAGTGGCGCCGCTAGGTCCAGGTGGCAAAGAACGGAATCACTCCATCCAATTTGCCCCCGTACAACGCCGGTGCGGTGTGGCTATGGCTTCGTCGCCACCGTGATATAGCGCATCGCCAATGATATAACACTAATTCTTTTCTTTACATAATTTTTAACGAATATTTGGCTTTCAGTATTTTGATTTTTGGCTACATAAAATACTCGTTGGCACGAGGCACGAGGAAGGAATGTTTTTGCATGTTTCAATTAATTAGTTTAAGCTCTCTTAATGTAATATTCCCCAATGTTAATGTTATGGTTCACGCCCTGTGTAGCTCGCGTGCTTGGTCATTCACATTATTGTAGACACTCGTCTAGAAAATCACGTAGGGTACTCAATATTAATCATTTAGATTGGTGTTAGTACATAATATCGAGTAATGTTTTTTTTTATATATATATATAACTGGAAACATAGTAAGGTATAAGTATAACCATACCATAACGAATCATAACCTTACCCAAACCAAGCCAAGCGTTTCTTGACCTACCCCAACTAAACTTTAATAGTGTTGTCTGTTTTTGGTTACATTTGTATAACGATCTATGTTTTCCACTAGGTCTTTATGAACCAAAGTGAGACTCCAGAATACTGAGATCATACCTATATAAAAATAATCGTGTTTATTAATTTTAAATATTAATCAGTCGGTCCAAACTCTCGAGCATAATTATAGTGCTGTAGTTTGACGAGCGCGCAATTGTATTATTGATTTAATATCTTATAATACTATTCGTTTCCTTGTCAGTTTTTTAACTGAATAGGATAAACGTTAAATAAAAAATAATAATAATAATATATATATATATATATATATTTTTTAAACATAAAATATAAAATATACCAATAAATTTTCTGGGGATAAAAACTTTCCTACCAAGTACTTGTAACTCAAACGTCGTCCTTGTCTGTTGTGTCTTCCGATTTGCCATCTTTATTTTCAATACGTTGTATCACCTCACTAAAAATCATTATTACTGTATTATTTAGAGTGCGAGTGTGATCTTTTTGTGCTTCCCTGCATATTTTGGTTTTGAGCATTCGCTTCCCGCTGAGGGGTTTTACGTACCGGTACGTTGTTGATTCGATCTGCTGTAGCTAGTAACCTGGCATTTTCACGTTTCCGTAAGAATTTTTTGTTATTGGCGCTTCGGATTTTATAAAATATGTGCTCTAAAAAACAATCGTCCATACCGCCGACGCCAAACTTGAAAATGTATTCCCCCGATCCCGTATTGAGAGAATGCTCCGGTTTTTTGGGAACGTACTACAGCGCGTTCTTGTGCCAATCGTATCGATGAACCGTACTGAAATAATATGGCTGCTCCCGTTCTTTCTTGTCTTTCTCTGCTGTTTTCTTTGGCAGCTACGAAACATTTTTTGCCAGCTCTCGTTGATATTTGAAAAAATCATAACTGGTTCAAACGTGGGAACTCTGACCTATTCACTCAAGTAGCTACGATATTTAAATCACGGTTATGTTCATATCGAAAGCATTTTTATTAACTTGTTAACAAGCATCTCACGCTAAAATTGTACAAATATGGGTTTCATCCACACATCCAGGTACTAGAACAATTACCAACTGCTCATTCTATGCTCATGACAACGTGCATTGATTATCCCACGAATACATATCGTAGCCATTGTTCTTGCGCATATTATTGTAAAATTTCATGTGTAAAGTGGCTGGCGGAAGTGTTTTTTTTTTCAACGATGGCCTGCAATATGATTGAGAATATACGATTAATGTTGTACTCAATCGGTTTACGTAAATGATACCAACTTTTTTTCTTAGTCTTGTTATTCGCTGTGCGCACTCACATAAAAAATGTACAGCTGCAGAGGGACGGAAGATAGCAGAAACAATAGCGACATTGCATGATTGCGTTGTGTTGATTGGCTAGCATGACTGTTAATATGCACTCCAGGTACTACCACCGTGATTAATGTACCGGTACTTGCTTCATTTATGGCATTGGCATTTATTTTTTGTAATAACCCATTTACGAACCATATTGCATAGTTTGGCGAGTAAATAGTAGTACAATACAGATAAACGTTACCATTACAGTTCTTACAGCAAATACGTTTACTTTGATCTGTATTGTCCGGATATGTCACGCGTTTTATGCCAGCTCTGTACATCGTGGTTGCGTCAAGTGTGTGCTTGACCTACGAAGCAGTACGCCAATAAATTATTATTTATTATTTTAATTAAAATAACAAATAATTATTTATTATTGTAATTTTAATTTTTAACTTTGTTTTCTAGATTGCAGTTACGTAATCTTGTATGTAATTGTTGTGTACCGAATAATGCATTTCTCACGTGTATTCACTTGCACTAATGCAAATCAAATCGACTGTTTAGCATGCGCTGCTCAAGCTCGTTAGAGGTGTGTGGTGTGAGCCTATGCTTGGCTTGTTTACACAGTAGACTGTCAGTACTGCCTCAGGCGAGCGCTTGTCTTTGTCGTTGGCAAATATTTGTTACCCCTGTTTCTCAAGCTTGCAACTACACTTTTATAGATGTTTTGTATGGGTATGCATTCTACTCTAGTGTCCATGCTCCGAACCGATTTACTTGCGAAACACGAATTCAATAACGTTCGACTGAGATAGGCCTAAAATATATTAGTATTTACCACGAATTCGATGGGAATATCTCAGCGTTTTTTCAATGCGTCTCGTGTTTTGTGTACCTCGTATGACTAACAACTTCTAGCAGCTTCTTTGTGAATCAATAAAATAGTGATAGTCGCAGGAACCTAAATAATTAGTTATACCCGTGGCTAATCAATTATCACTTGACACAATCTTGCCAAAGCATTTATCCATTGCTGTGAAGTTTATACCTTGGCTTTTGTACTCGACAAACAATACTGTTTATTTAAAACTTGTTGTTTGGTAATAATATTATTTTCACTACCATAGTAGTTTATGTTTTTTTTAATGAAGTCGAATAATCGCCAATTGCGTGTTTATTGAAGACGACTTCGAAGTTTCGTGGTTGAATCTTGAAAAAACTAATTTTCTTTGTTTTTGCTTTACGTTGGCACACCCTCACGAGTTATACTAGTTTTTGTTGACCAGCTTTGTGACCATGAAATTATGAAATTACACCTTTAGGCAAGATATCAGGATTATTTCGTCTCGTTTTCCGAAAGGGCACAGTTGCTATGTACGTGAGCTAATATTCAGCTCCTAGATGTTCTGTACAATATGCACCACCAAGTGCATGCTAATGACTTCACCTTTCATTCAATCACTACCGGGGATATTATTCTTGAAATTCCCCGATGTAATGGTGTGTTAAATATACAGACATCTTAATTGGGACAGATTGGCGAAGCAATTGAATGGATCACTGGCCTCCATGTAGATTTATCTCTTTATAGGACGAAGCTCGTATAACGTACTTGGTACTGCATAGCCTGTCTGTCGCATTTACCGCATGCCTACTCAAATATGTGCATGTTATACCGTGTTTTTGTAGTAGTATATCGTGGGCTGTGCACTCGCTTTGCATGAAGTTCACTTTTATACTTGGGCTTGTTCTGTAAACCCCGTCTGGGTTTGGGATAAAATAGCTCCAGGGTAGCTATGCCTGTCGTGTGAGGCGACTAGAAGAGCCGACGCCATATTGCAATCTATAGTTCTCGAGTGCGTCATTAGACAACTTTTTTTTTTATCAAATATTGTAATGCTTTTAAAAGTAGTGGCTGCATATTATTGCTTTATTTGGATAATATTTGTTGTAGTTGCAAAATAAAAATTGTAATCGCTCGCTATTTGGTCGCATTGTTACTGTTTGCAATTTGATTTGTGTGATTTTTTAAATTTCTATGAAATGAAGTTCAGGTAGGGTGACCAGATGCTACAATAACAAATGTTCGAATGTAACTCGATTTCAAGAGCTACGTACAGGTCGCGTTGAGTACCAAAAGTTGCAGCTTATGTCACACAACCATACGTGATGAGTGGCTGCGCTATAAACTTGAAACACTGCATCTTTCTGGAGAATATATAATATAAACGTGCATTTCGAACGGAACAATATTTAAAATATATTATAGAATTACCGGTACACCTGATTGATAGCTTCTTTTAGAAAATAGAAATCCGAAGGATATCGATGACGACAAACGAAACTGAGATGAAGGTGATCGGGCTTCGATTCCCGCTGCCGGCAATCCTGACTGGTCATTTCCTCAGAGTTTCCTCACTCGTAAGGTCAATGCCAAACCTTTCTTTCAATATCTGGTCACCCTAGCGACTTAGCCGCTTAGCTCGACGACGTGGAACGTCTGGTATGACGCTGTGGGGGTCGTCGAAGACTTCCCCGCGGTCGGTGGGGATGTGGTGGGGTCGCAGAAAGTTCTGGAGTGCGTGCCAGTTGCGCGTTTACAAAGCTGCAGTTAGAAATCTGTAAATGCACTATCTGGTACGACATTCCAGCACATACAATCTCTCGCTCTCTCTCTCTGTCTCTATCTCTCTACCTCACGCACAAAACTCTCGTAAGTGTTATGGCCGGGGCTAACAAGCTCCCTGTCGACCCCTGACCCCGACAACACTGGAACGTGTTCAAATTCTAAACAAGAGTATAATAATATGTAAACTCTTACGTTGTTGACTCATACCTGCGTTATAGGGATGGGCAAACATATCGATATTTCGATACGATATCGATAACTGGATTCAATATCGGGAAGAAAGAAGCTAAAACTTCAGATAAGAGATTGATATTATTTTTTTATTACGTGTTGTTTTTTTTGTTTTCCTAATTATTGTTCTTGTTACATATATATTTTTATATTTTATAAGATAAGATACCAAATCGTTTTTGTATTCCTATTGTTAATATTAATATTAATGTTAATAATTTCAGATAGTATCGATAACGACTTTTTCGCTTAAAGTTGATAAGGCTTCTGCCAGTGTCCATCCCTAAACACAGGATAAGTCCTCGGTTCAAGTTTCATCCCTAAAAGTATAGCTCGACCACAAAGTCTTTGGAGATCATCCTTGATGATGTCACTCTGTAGTAAAAGGTGGCGAGCTCGTTGAAGAGTGAAACATTAATCAATTGTATTAATCAAGTAGGCGTTGCCATGCATGCATCACATCAGGGCTGCGAGTTAGGTTTGGTGGGCCAGGCGTAACCCAATGTAACCTAGGTCAGTGAGTTCATGTTCATGTTCTTTATTATAGCCATAGATTAATACATGGAAATAAATATTAAATTAGACTGCGTTTTGTGGAGTGACCATTGTATCAGTATAATGGGCTACGATAGTTATTATCGACTTAATTTTCACTTCAAACAAAAATTCAACCATTGTTTGGTTAGATGTAAGTTAATCTTTTGCAATAAGTACCAGTATTTATTTATCTTCTAGTGCCTCATTAGCTGGCTTGTTTACAAACTGTGTCTTTTAAAAACTGTGACGAAAATGATAAATTTGGTGGAGTTACGTATGAATTGTTATACTGAAAATACAATTATAGGAAGTCCGAATCTTGTGTTCCAATCATTTTTTCTCATAGATGGAACTTGAACCGGGTATACCATCCTGAAAACTGAAAAGGTGTAGGATCTACTAGATGTAAGAATACTAGATAATATTTGAAGTAATTGCTCCAGTACATAAGCTGATAAAACTTGTATGATCTCTTTTTATCCATTGGCTTTTAGAAGCATAATCTCAACATGAGCTCACTAACTTTAAAAAAAAAAAAAATAGTACGCAAGTAAGACCACTTCTTCAAAACTATTGCTTTCATCTGCTTAGTTCTCTGGGCCTTTATGTTAGAGAGTACTGACTCCTGCCAGCCTGCATATTATAGTGAATTGCGACGAGTGTCACTGTGCTCACATTAAACTTACTTGTGTATTATGTTATGTGAGCAGAAGTTTGGATTGGTCTTTACTTGCTCTTCCTGGGGAATCGTAAATCTAAACTTTGTTATTTCCCTCGTCGGTCAGACTTGTTGACCGACGTAGATGCATTATTTAGGAAGGAAACAGTGAATTCAGATAGTTAGATCTAGAAATTGCCTCGAGTTGTTCTCGTGCAAGCAAAATTATATCCAAAGACTTTGTCTCATTTGACATAACAAGGGACAGTCTTTTTAGTACTTAATCTAGTATTGAATAATCAAATTTGATATGGACATTATACATAAGATGATCTCTCGCTAGCATACCAAGAATCGTTGTCTCGAATGTTCATTCAACTACCTTAAGTAATATTGATTCTGATTCCATTTTTTTTTTATTATTATTATGAATAAAATTATAAACTACAATGCCTATAATAGTAATCAAGTAAAGTATAATTCATGACCAGTTATTTAAAAATTAATTGAATTTAACACTGTTCTTAGGTAGGAAATTAAGTTTTTATTAAGTTGCAATATTTCGAAAAGTAACTTAAGAAAAACTTAATTTCCTACCTAAGAACAGTGTTAAGTCCAATTAATTTTTAAATATCATTTACCTGTTCTACTAAAGTTTATTTTGAAATAATCATGACCGGTTGTTTGGTCCACCTTATAGGTCAGGGTAGATGGTTTGTTTCTGTTTTTGTCCAAGTCGACCATATTAATTTGTTTTCAATATTAATTTTGTGTAATTAGTGCTCGGTGACATCTATATTTTAGTTTGACGTGTGGTTGCTCTTTATTCAATTGTGCGTATTGTCATAAAGCCAATATTTCATATTTTACAAGACCTATAATGCATATTTCCATCAGAACTCGAACCACACATAATATTGGCTTGTTTTGCTTGTCATGTGAAAAATGTAACTATTATTTACGTATAATGATCTACTTTTTTTAATTATTCTGTGCACAAACTGTGATGTGTAGATACTGATCTGTCTCATTAAATTTTGTTTTATTTTTGTATGCAATACGCACTAAAATTTCAAATTTTAATAAATTATAATATTATACTAATGTACTATATTTTAAAGTTTTTGTAAGTGTGCACTCAAAACTTATGAGTACATTGTTTTCTATAAAATGTTGATATTTTGTAATAAATATGCTCACTATTTTATATTGTCAGATAAAGATAAGTAGTTTCCAAGTTGTTTTTCAAAAGTAATTGTTTCTATTCAAGTGAATTCGAAATGCTCTCTATGATGAAGTGTATTTAACATTGTTATCAATCTTGATAAATCCGTACAACGTGTACATACGATTTATGAAGCCATCATAGTCTGCCTCATTACTTCTCGATTCATTTTACCTGCTGTGGGTGCTTTCATGTTGAATCTGTACTGGAAATCTCTGTAATAAATAACAACTGTGTGTTATCTCCGGCGTAATTGTTATTTACTTCCCCGTTACTAGTGTGATTTACAGTGTTGATTGTAATCCGTAGTCACATACGCTCCTACAGTACAATGTGCCAACTTCTCAACCTATACTACAAATAATTTTACATGCAACTACGTTACTATGTACATTGACGAACCTGTTGCTAAACGGTTATCGGTATATATACTATATTTTGTTACAATCGAAATAAAATAAATGCATATACATACATAACAGAAACACTCTTTTGATTCATAACAGAAACACTCTTTTGATTCAGTTATGGTTGTGTTGATGTTGGCTTCATTTGATCGTCCCTCCCTGCATAATGGGTTTTAAAACTGTGTGTCTTAATTAGCCGAAATTTCATCTGCTTAACCTTCTTCGACAATCTGTTGATTAAGTAGCTTCGCTCCCTATTTCGGGCACTAGTTCACCTGTGCTTGTTGTAACGTAACATAGTTACGTTTATCAAGGGGTGCCCTTTTAATTTGCTACATTAATTAATTATTAGTATACCTATTCCCCATCGTATGGCAGAATTAGTACTTCATAAGCAAACACGAAAAAGCAAGGTTTCAAATTTAAAAGCTAGAGTGATTCCCTTGTTACCGATGAAATTGGACAGTTTGGCCCACAGCTGACCCCATTCATTTGTTGAACACAACCTCTCCCAGTGGGCTCTACTGCTCTACCACGGACCTAACCTAATTATCCTAATTAATTTTCCAATTAGTAACTACACTGTGAAACTGCTGTATGGTCAGCTATGCTTATTGTATGTGGTAGTAGCACTGGGCATCTGATTGTGTTGTTATTTCCGTCCTATCCATGATATTCTCCTATTCGAGCAAGGACCCCGCAGTTACTCTAACTTATTATTCTTGCGTTTCCTTCCTGGAGTCGCCTGTAAGCGTGTCATCAGCATAGTCTTATCCGCACTCCCACCTTTGTCATTAGCTCTTTGAATAGTGTCATTTTGTTAGTAATTTGGATTTGGTAACCAACAACAAACCTTTGTTGGATTGGATTCGAAGTGAAAATACTCGTGAATCGTAACGTCAGAAAACAACACTGACAGTCTGACACGTCGCCTGTCGGGGAACTGACCTATCGCGCCTACCAGATAACAAACACTTATGATGACAATATAAGAATACCTGCACACTGAGTTTGTTCCTAATGCAGTCTGAACATTTGTGGTCGACTCCCCAGTCCCAGCAATAATTCGCTTTGCTCCTATATTTACTACAGCCCGAACTAAAAGGGCGTCGTCAACTTCTCGTGGTCGTAATTGCCGACGAGCCTAAAACCTGCAGAGCATCCATGTTTAATATTATTTCCTCGAAGCATGAATACGTTAACGAGTTTTGTAATTATATCAAAGTTAATATTATAATGAATTCTGAAGCAGTTAGCTGCAACCAAACCAAGACCCAGTGGACCTGCCTCCCATCTCCAACATTTTCGCTCCAAGTAGCCTAAAAGCATACGATCACTTGTCAACGTATATGTTTAACGCGGCTTTTTGCTGTTGAGTTCAACTTGACAAGTATTATCATTAATTTACCAGGCAATATTTTTTATAGTAAAACCTTTGCTTGCGAAGACCGCTGACGGCAACCTCTCGAACCAGGGTCCATGCCACCAAGTCAGAAGAAAAGAAAACGACCTTCATTGCACCAACATTATCTAGTTTTTCTCAGTGGCTCCTTTGGTAAATGTTCAAAATCTAGTCGGATATAATTTAATATAGTAGTTGTCACTTGGTATTTGACACTACATTCTGAAAGATGTGGCAACCCTACCTACAGCAATGGTTCTGATGTCAAGCACTTCACATTTGTTTTGCGTATTATGATAATTGTTACCGAGTCGTGGTGAATCAGGTTATGGCTTCTTGGTTCTTTGCGTTACTAGCTTTACGTGTGACGTAATCTAAACATGGAACTATATGGTGCTTCTTGAAATAAACTCTACCGTGACAAAGTATAGGACTTAACTTATAATTAAATTACCACTGTGTATTGACTGTATTCTAATCAATAATAAGTATAATTGTCACACTCTCGGCATCTTGAAAGGTTTGCCGAAGCATTCCTAAGGGAGGAGTTTTGATTTTGTTGCACTAGAGTTTAAAATACCCTTGTGTGAGTGTGTCCCAATCCAATCCCGGGCAGTTTGCCGCAATCGCCGACCTTTCTACGCCGCTGCATCGCGATGTGTGACATATATTGCATCCTCTGCGTGATGCAAGATGCAACGTCCTCCGACCCTCGCCTCGTTGCGATCTTGGCGAAGCAGCCAGCATTCTCGTATGAGCTATCATGCCAATTGGCAGGAGGCAAACACAATAGGTTAGGCTGTTGGCGTATTGAGACAAGTAAACATAGTTAGATTATCCATCCATGTGTTGTCGCATGATGTACTACGTACGTCTCCATTGCCTTGCAATGCATATCATCATTGTAATCGATGCCAAAACGCCCATTTTAGACATGATATGATAACATGTTGTCTCGTTGCCTAAAAGTTGACAAACAGCATGATACAGTTAGGATCTTTCTGAAATATAGCTACAGATGTACGAACATCACTGTGACCCGCGCCCGTATACACGCGTACGCCTTCGTTTGGGCCAAATTTTTTTTAGGGGTGCTCGTAGATTCGGGCTCCATATTGACGCTTAGTTCTCTTAAACCTACTGCCGCAGGGCCAATAAAACTTCGCCACCCCGCACAGTCACTTTTCTCTGCCAATCACGCGTCGGGAGTTTACGCTCCATCACCAGCCTTCATGTCGACTTGGCCCAGAGCTGTTGTGTTGTTGATGGATTTATAGACTTCAACTTTTCCCTCCCTTTCTAGCATCACATTATTATGTGTAAAAACATTGCATGCTAATGCACTGCAAATGAAAATGAAAATGGGGGCATTTACAAACAATTACATTTTTGAGTGGCAGCACATCATATCTTAATGTCGGTGGAACACAAACGTAGCACCAGAGTCTGTTTTATCCTGAATTGGACAGATTTCATGTATTGACTAAAGACTTGACACCCACATGAGTAACCGTCTCGGTACTTCCAAGTTACTCATCGTGCACGCATCCTCACTGGTATTTGCGCTGCATTTATTTAGCACAACTGATGTGCTGTCCCTAGAAATAGATGCAGGTCTACTCAGTCTACATTAATAGTCTGAAGAGATGGATGAGTGGACAATGTACTCCAATGTGTTCTGAATGAGAATGTAAATGGGTAAACAAGAGCTCAGTGGTGTAATTATAGATATATACCGGTACTCAAAGTCGGTTGAGTTGTGAGTATCAAAAGCTACCCATTGCTGTACAGTACGCTTTATGTCATTTGGCTGTTGCTTACTTCGATTTTTAAGTAGTCGTAGTAGCAGTTTATTTTTTCAATTCTTGCTGTTTTCACTCTGTATGTATACACAAAATACATTAACCAGTAATACCATATTCTAAACTCAATTGTAATAACCACATTACATATTAGTATTAAAAACAGTACAACAATGACACGAGTCATATGCCCTTACATATTGGATATTAGTCTCTTATTAACTGGAACAATCATTATAGTTTAAGCATTTATGCGAAGTGCCTTGATCAACATAATATAGCTCCATAATATTGCGGTTGCTTGGGTGTTTAGTACTGTTTGTTTCAATTGTGCAGCCATCCATCGATGACCAAATGCACACCTTTTATATCTGGGATCTCAACCGACGCTGGATCTGCGCCCGGCGTAGATCGAACGGTTTTGATAAATTTATGTCAATATTTTTACTGTTGCCTTTCAAATACATTTTAAATTCAAGCTTTTTTTACTATAGCTGATTTGAATTGGTCACTACACTTCATCCACATGTAATTAGTTATCGGTACGCCATAGGGCCTAATAATTTATGTAAATAAGTTTTAATGTACAAAATAATGTTTTTATGAATACTTTTGTGGTAGGCCAAGTATTATTTAAGTATTTCAATAGCACACAGCAATTACAATTAAAATTAACAAATAACAATTACATGCATATGCATGAAACATGTACAAGTTAAAAATGTACCCTTGAGAGTATTTGCGATAGCGTCAGTCGGTGATTGTTTTTCATGTTAGTAGGGGGAACGAACAATAAAACATTTTTTAAAAGTTCCTTCATATAATAGGCCTACTATGTACAATGCAACAAGAAAACAGTACATAGGATGCAACAAATAATTGGATGAGCGAAGCGAAGACTTCAATTTCACTGACCCCCCCAAAAAATTAGCTCGGGTGTTTTTTTTTGTCTGTTTGTTCGCTCTCTACCGGGCAAACGGCATATGCGATCTTGATGAAACTTTATGGGAACGTTTGAAATGATTAAAATTAGATTTGTTATGGTTTTAGAGACATTTGAAGAAATATTTCTCATAGAAATCATACTTTTACCATTTTTTTTTCGATTTTCCCCACCGATATTTTCGTAATGTTTGGGCCGATTATGACCAGACGCGTGGGGATACAACGTTCATATTTTACATGGACATTAAGGTTTTGGTGATGTAGTACCTTTTGAAAGAAAAAGTCGAAAAAGTTAATCAGAATCCATAGAAATAAAAGTTTTAAGGGTAAGTTTTTTGAGGTAAATAATAAAAATTTATCAAGTAGAACATGACACCTACACCTACAATGTGTACAAAAAGCAAGTCTTTGGGCCTCCAGATATTTGACATTCTAATTACCACAATTAGTACTACTTTAAATGATTTTGCAATGGAACTTGAAAGTAAAGAGATCCCACGCATACTAAAAACTTAAAATAAGCTCATCCATCAACGCGACGGGACTTAGCTTAAACTTGTGGATGATACAATGTTTCTTATGTACTAACTAGCAAGTGATTAAAAGGGATTTTTTAAATGTTATCATAGTTCTCTACGAAATTTCGGGAGTCCCCCACTGAAAATCAGTTATGACCGAGTGGGTAGACTAAATACGAATTTATTTATTTTATTTTATTTATTCCGGGTGTCATAATTTGTATAGTGAGAGTATCCTATAGTTCAAATAACATATATAATTAATAAAAATTGTTTGCAATTGGATCGGGAACATGATTTTTGGGTGAGCGAAGCGAAGACTTCAATTTCACGGACCCCCCAAAAATTTAGCTCGGTGTTTTTTGTTTTGTTTTTTTGTTTGTATTTTTGTCTGTTTGTTCGCTCTCTACCGGGCAAACGGCATATGCGATCTTGATGAAAATTTGACAGGACCTTCGAAATCTCTGAACTTAGACTTGCCACGTTTTTGGGTACAATCGAAGAAATATTTTTCATGAATATCGTACTTTTACGATTTTTTTCGATTTTTTGTGCGATATTTTCGTGCCATTTGGGCCAATTCTGACCAAACGGTTGGGCTACAACGTTCATATTATACATGGACATTAAGGTTATGGTGATGTAGTACCTTTTGAAAGAAACAGTTGAAAAAGTTAGCCAGAATCTATAGAAATAAGCTTTTAATATAAGTTTTTTTGATTTTTTGTGCGATATTTTCGTGCCATTTGGGCCAATTCTGACCAAACAGGTGGGGCTAAAACATTCATATTTTACATGGACATTAAGGTTATGGTGATGTAGTACCTTTTGAAAGAAAAAGTTGAAAACGTTAGCCAGAATCCTAGAAATAAAGCTTTTAATATAAGTTTTTTATGGTAAATAATACCAATTGACAAGAAACAATAGAAACGTGACAGCAATCACCTACAATGCGTAGGCAGCAAAACAAAGCACTTGCAAAAGTAAAGATATCCTACGCAAAACTAAAAACTTTAAAAAAGCTCATCCATCAACGCGGCGGGACTTTAGCGTTTTCCTAGTGTTACATAATTGATTCGAACTATATACCTTTTTTGTTTTTTGGAGGATGAAAATCTTTCGGCTTTTTAAGCATTACCCCAAAACTTTATACCATTTGAACTGTTATTATATTCGATATGAAGTTTAATTAATTATTAATTAATTTTGATATTGTCGCCTAAAGGCATACAACTGTTATATGAGAGGCTAAAGGGAGTATGGACGTGTCCATTTCGTGATTTCTCGAGAACGGTGCATCTAAAAACTGATTGCAAACAGCTATATGGTTTTGTTAGAACAATATAATGCAACAAAAAAACATTTTAAATGTACATTTAATATATATATATATATATATATATATATATAATAAAAAAATATATATATATATTATATATATATATATATATATATATATATGACATAATGAATTCTTTCGAGTTTCCGAGTTAAATAAGTTTTATTACCAACGTATCGAACAGTTCTCCCTATATATATATATTTAAACTTAATTATCATCACATTACAATATTGTTTGTGCAGGTTACCGTTACAGTCCTCACAAAACCAGATAGCTGTCTGCAAACGGTTTTGCGATATTTCGCAGCGTTCGCGAGATATCACTGAAAACAGTAACTTTGCGTGGTTTTAATATTGGCGGTAGTCTTTACCATTCTCGTCTATATTGTGTTTACCAAACGAAGATTCCGCTCTGCGTCCAGAAGAGTATTTTATGTGATTGGTTTGAGAACTGTGAAGAAGTTGTTCGACCGTAACAGGGTGCAATGGCAGTGTGGTTAGCTGGTTGTGTAGATTGAATTCACTGCCACTATCAACACTGCCCTTGTAACCTGTTGACCCCACCCCACGACGCAACGTCCGCGCATGGAGTCCAAGGAATACATTACCGAGGGAGCGAAGGAAGTCACTTGGTAGTTGACACTGGCATCAGAAGATTCGACTCGTGGTTTCTCACCGACAGAGGTGGCACGTGCTGGACTTGGGAGGTCGTCGGTCGGTACCAACCACGGCAATCCTTACTGAAAGGTTTTTACCAAGGTTTTCTTCAGTCATAGATGATTGTTGCAATTTAGCTTAGTCACCTGAAGGGGGTCGATCATACCGGGTAAAGTGATGTGTTTATGCTACCATTGAGTATATAAGGTTCCATACTCAAAGATACTATACCTTCCAGAGGCCAACTGTTATTTAGTTTAATATTTTTAAGACCTAGGTAGTATGTTTGGTATATCCTATGAATGTTTATAAATAGTATTCAATTTTATTATAAATGTATCGACATGTCTAAGTATACCCTATACAAAAAATATTCATCAGATATAATATTCGAATGACGGTTTCGGCCCTACCGTTTGATAAATATGTCAGTGGATTGCGCTTGCGGACGTAAATTGTGCTCTAGTACAGAGCTGTTGCGGGAAGCGAGTGTACAGATTATGTAAATGTAATACGTGGCCATTGGTCATTGCAATATATACATCATTCAAAGGTTAATACATTTAATACGGATATGAACTTTGACGTCTTTGTATTCAAGACACATGCATACGTCCACAGTTAGCCAATTCACACAGGGAGTTATGAAATAGTTTTCCAAATAATATTGTACCCTACATCTAATCTAATTGGACGTTATCATCAAAGATACATGTATGTATATAGCATTTTTCAAGTGTGAATTTATAGCATTTTCTAGCATCTGCTTTTTTGGCCAGCTTCAAAAACCTATGTAACAGGTAGGGCCTATTCTCATATTTGTATTTTTAAAATACTACGTCATCATTCATCAAGTTTAAATTATTATTATCTGAACTATCATTTTTTACAAACGAATTATTCATACGATACATAAATAGGACTGAATAATCCTTACTAATTGTAAACAAGAAAATGGCGGGGGGGGGGGGGAATAGCGCTTTCTTCGAGGCATCTATACATTACATAATATGTAATTAGATTGGCACTTTTTTGT
>JAMZAV010002755.1:0-79885 GCA_024449915.1 Sweltsa coloradensis
AATGTAAAAGGGGTGAACTATCGAACAATCAATCCGGGTGCCAGTCACTATGTCAAACGGATTACTCAACAGACATAACCATAGCTAACATTATTCACCAAAATCTAGCAATCAAAAACAACCTCATTGATACACACACACTTTACTACAATACAAACCGGAGAAAGTACTAGATAGCAAAGATTTCAAATTATTTTACGACCGCACAGTTATAAAGACCAAACTATACATCACAACAGACCGGATATAATTATAATTGACAAGAAGAAACAAGAAACTACCCTTATTGACGTTGCTGTCCCAATGTGCCATAACGTCAAGACTACATGGAAGAAAAAAATTTACAAAGTATAGTGAACTTGCAATTGAGATCAAGAAGATGTGGAAACAGAAAAAGGTAAATACAATCCCATTCGTAATATCGGCCAACGGCATCATACCGAAGAAGCTACATGAAAGCATTAAACAACTAGATCTTCCACCCAATGGTTACATCGAGACTCAAAAGGCAGTAATACTCAACACGTGTAGAATAGTACGTAAATTTCTAAACTAAGAATGATACTTCAAGATTCCGAGACAGCTTTCATCCTGACATGGTTTTAGTAGTTTCCGATAGTCCGAAGAGCAAATGCTAGGATGGCGACGAGAAATCGGCCACGACCGTACACAGCAGAAAGAAAACATCATCTACAAACTATATTATAAATGACTTATTTTAGTTAGAGTTAAGACAAAGTAATAATGTAGGTATGTAATATGTACACATGGAAGTACTTGACGTAAGTCCGTACAACATGTTAGCTCCGGTTTTGACCCGAGTTTGTATGAAATACATCCAATAAAATAATAATAATAATAATAATAATTATTATTATTTATTTATTTATTATAATGCATATTACAACAGAGTAAAAATACTCCACAAGTGCAAATCAAAGCATAGCCTAATTAGTAGAAAACATATACTTATAGACATTAACATATACAATTATATACAAAAAAATACATGTAACTCTTTAAACATATTTGAAATTAGCAATTTAAATGTGAAACAATCAAATATATTAGCAGTGAAATTAAATAACAGATATTCTTGAAACAAAATAAAATAAAAATGGATATGAAAGAAGAGACTAATGGAAATGAGCCAGTGAGTAAATCATAATGTTAATGTTAATATCCTAAAGCTTGAGTGATCGCAGATTTAAATTTAAAAACATTTTGTGAGTAGAGATCAATGTCTGTTCCTTCAAGAAGTTTTAACATATTAAATAAAATGCTGCAATCTGTTGATGCATGAATTTTTATGAAGGTCGAGATGACTTAGGGCTGGTTGAAAAGTTTTATGAAGGCGTGTATGTTTGGGAGGTATATCAAAATTTAATTTTCCAAGAATTGAACTAGTGTTTGTTAAATTATTTACATTTTTGTAAAGGTTAACCATGTCAGAATAGTTCCTTCTGTTTTCTAATGTCATTAGCTTAGCATATTTACAAAGTTGTGCATAATCTACTCTATGATACCGAATGTTACAATTAATGCATTGATGTTTTATAACACACTGTTGGACCCTTTCTACATTTTGAATTTTGGTGATTTGATATGGGTTCCAAATAGAGCTAGTGTTGCGACCTAGGGGATAGCACGGGGCGAGCAGTGGTCACAAACCCCCTAGGTGAAGGGAAGGGGGGCGAGGTAAAGGCTAGTGGAATGTAATTTATAGGAAGAATGTACGGGAAGACAAGAAAATAGGGAGAATATGAGGAAACCGAGCTGTGAAATAAACTGAACCACTTACCGGCTTGGATGCTGGCTGGGCGAAGTGACAGTTGGCGAGAGATGATCGGCCAGGTGGGCGTAGCAGGCGTGGAAGGCGTCGGCGTCGAGGGCGTTATTGGCACAATGGTGTAGAATGGAGCACCGGATGATTTAAACTTAAACTTAATAATAACTGGTATACACTTATGAAGATGGCGAGATCGGCTGCACTGTAGACGTGAGCTATCGAGAGAGGTGCTGGTGTTCTCGTCGGACTAGACCGAGAGACTGGAGCGTGCGTTGTCTACGAGCTACGGCCCAAGACTAGTATGCCCTGACTACAGAGTACATGCAAAATAGCCGGCAAGTGACTCAGAATACGTCACAGCTTGGCGGGAAAATGAAGGAAAATGATTGGTGGAGAGAGAGAGACAGAAAACAGAGAAGTGGCGCGTACAACCGGCCACCAAAATGGGCAACATTTTACGTCCAATCCGACACAAGCAAAAATATAAAACTAGAGAACAAGAAGGATCCAAAACTCTGAGAAGACTCTTCACTTCTCAGGAGAACAAAATCAAAACAAGGAACTAGTTAGCAAAGAACTAGAATGAGAAAAACTAGGGTTCTAAAACGAACTGCTTATAGAACAAAGGGAAAAGATACGAGGTAGCTGTCGGGCGTTAGGCGACAGGAAGACTTAAGAGCTTGTTCACTGGCCTGATGTAAGAGCCCGACGGCGTGCTTATAGTGGCAACGCGAACAATGCCGTCGCGACCGGGATGAAGTAGCTTTATGCGTCCGATCGGCCAAGAGAGCGGGATGCTTGAGGACTCAAGCAGGAAAACCACGTCTCCGACTTGGAGGTTCGAGTGGTTTTGCATCCATTTCCCGCGCTGCATTTTTGTATGTAAATACTCGCGGGACCAACGAGTCCAAAAGGCCTGGTGTAATTGGCGTACTCGGTGCCAACGTGACAGGTGCATTGCGTTGTCGGGCTCCAAGTGCTCGGGCGGGGCGAGCAACGAGGCACCAGTCAGGAAGTGGCCAGGGCTCAGATAATCGGGCCCTTCGGCGGGGTCTTGAGGTGTGGCACATAGGGGTCGGCTATTGAGAACAGCCTCGATGCGTGAGAATAACGTTGCATATTCTTCATGAGTGTGAGGAGTGTCGGAGATGAGGCGATGTAGCAGAGATTTAGCGGATTTGACACCTGCTTCCCATAACCCTCCAAAGTTAGGGGAATAGGGTGGATTGAAGTGCCAAGCTATTTCACGCGCAGCAAGGGAGTCAGAGATAGAAGTTTTGGAGTTGGCAAGGAACTCCTGAACTTCACGGAAGTGACGAGCGGCACCCACATATAGACGGAGAGCCAGTGACAGTTTCTATTGCCTCATAAGGTACATATGTTTGGACCATTGGAGTAGAAGCGGAAATTCAAGTCATTTTCAAAAATGCGCGTCTTACGAGTCAACGTGGGGGCGTTTACCCGTCAGACAGCCCCCAAAGTGGGCCCCAAAAAGGGTCAAATCTGCCCCTATTAAGTATACATGATTAAAACATACGAAACTTCATAAAATAAGTTAGCCCAAAAAAGAATATCACTCGTACAAGGAGCTGCGTTGGGCCGTTGACCCGTCAGACGCCCCCAAAGTGGGCCCCCCAAAAAAAGTCAAATCTGCCCTCAATAGGTATACATGATTTAAACATACGTCATGTTGTATAAAAAGTTACCAGGAAAACGAATATCATTCGCCAGACGAGCTGCGTTGGGGCTTTGACCCGTTAGGTAACCCCCAAAGTGAGCCCCCAAAAAAGACAAATATGCCCTCATAAGGTATGAATGATTCAAACATACGTCATTTTATAGAAAAAGGTACCAGGAAAACGAATATCACTCGTCAGACAAGCTGCGTTAGGGCTTTGACCCGTTAGATAACCCCCAAAGTGGGCCCCCAAAATGGTCAAATCTGCCCCCGCAGGATATACATAATTCAAACATAGGCTACGCCATTTTATAGAGCCAGTTACCAGGAAAACGAATATCACTCGTCAGATGGGCTGCGTTGGGGCTTTGATCCGTCAACGCCCCCGAAGTGGGCCCAAAAAATGATCATATCAAATACGGCATTTTATAGAAAAATTTACCTCGGGAAAGAATATCACTTGTCAGACTGGCTGTGTTATGCCCTTACCCGCCACTTCCCCCTCCCCTCCCCCCCTAAAAAAAAAATGTTAAAAAAATGTTTTGTCTCGAATACTTACGAAATTATGTTGGATTTAATCGGATTCGTGGCGATAATATGTAGTCATGATGTTTTTGCATATTTTGGGTCATTGAGCCCTGCAACTGCCTTTTTTTTATTTTTTGGGGATATAGATCGATGAATAAATCAGGAAGACATGTTATACTTCGTCTTATGGTAATTATTTAAATAATAATGGTGTATGTATAGTATGTTAGGGTGTAAACTGTAAAGAGTGTTGTAATTTTATTTTTTAACCAATGAAGAGTTGTGTTTAATTTACTAGTTGTTGCATGATACTATGACGGTTTCTGACTTTTAAATCACAGATTAGCTTAAACTTTTGCATATTGTATAACGATACAAGATAATCATTGACAATCATTTACTTTTATGAAATAAGTAATGAGATCATAGTCATCAGAAGTTACGTAAGTAATTATCATCATATGATAACCTATTAAGCAATAATCTTTAATATGTGTTGAATCATGCAAATAGTTTTTATAAGTTACAATCAATTGAGGGTTAGAATATATAAATTGGTAAGTCATAATTAACTCCAAACATCAAAACTTCCATACATTCGTTATCACAGTATGTTTGAACTTTTTATCATAGTTATCTTCAGAAGTAATCATCATCATATCACAAGTAAGAATTTTTAATGTGTTAAATCATGCAAATAGTGTTTATAAGTTACAAACAATTGAAGATTAGGATATATAAATTGGTTTGTTATAATTAACTTCAAATATCAAACTTTTTACCACATTCGTAATCACTGTACGCTTGTACGCTTTAACATTTTATTAGTAATCATCATCATCATCATCATCATCATATCATAACATACGTAATAATCTTTTACATGCGTTGAAACATGCAAATACTTTTCATTAAAGACAATTGAGCATTAGAATAAATAAATTGTGAAAAAATTAAAACTGTAATCACATTCGTCATCACTGTACGCTGCTTCCGAAACATCTATGTCAACATCATCCCCATCAAAATTCACTCCTTCTAAATAGCATTGCATAATCTCATCAAGTGACGAAGGGGACAGATCATAGAGGAACCATCTTGGTCTATATTTAACATCTCTATATATTATACATAATGGATTTTTTTTTAAATTTCTGTCTATGGAACCAATTTAACAGCGTCATTGTCGCCTACAATAAAACCAAGGTTTAACATATTATATATAATATTGGCCTACATAAATACCAAAAATGATGAAATAATGATGAGTAATATTCTTTTTCATGGTCACTTTTACTATAGAATGCCGAATGTTTCAATTATGTATACCTTAAGACTTTTTGGATTATTTTGGATTAAGGACGTGTCAACCGTTAGGTCATAATACACCACTCTAACCTAGGGGGGGGGGGAGGGGCCCATGCTGGTCAGAACCAGCCACAGGAAGGGGGAGGAAAGGGGGCCTCCCACGCCGCGGTCGTCATCGTCTTTGTCATCGTTCATTATGTCATTGTCATCGTCGTCGGAGAACTAGTCAAGGGAAGGGGGCAAGGTCCCCGACGACGATTGCCAGAGCTCGTCTCTAGATTCGGGGAGTAATATACTACCCATCTTACTAGCTGATGTTTGCGAGGTGGACTTTTTCTCTTGAATGCTCTGGGGCAAGCTCGAGAAAACCAGGCTTTGACGCAGAGCGCAGAGGCAAAGTCTGGACTCTGGATCACTTGGAAGCTCTATCGGTGGTCCTATCGGGTTGTGCTTTGCAACAAAATGTTAAGTAACAATGTGTAATAGGGGGTATCTAGGCACATTTTCCAAATATTGCTCACTTTTCTTATTAAATGACCGTAAATATGACAACAATGTTAATTTGTAGAAATTTACCGATTTTGTGTAGTAGATAATTATTTGAAATCTCAAAATGTGCTTTGATAGCGACATACGCTCATCCTTTCTGAACAGCCTCCCAAAAATACAGATTTTTTGGCTGAAAATTAAAGGTAAAAAGCGGTACGTTCTGTATGTGAAATTAGAGGGATTTGATGATCAAGCATGCTTTTGCGTGGGCATTTAACATTGTAAAAAAAGTTGGCCCGAGCTTGGCAAACAGTCTTAAAGGCAGATTTGACATCTTTGGGGGCCCACTTTGGAGGTAACCTAACGGGTCAAAGCCCCAACGCAAGACGCAACCCGTCTGACAAGTGATATTCGATTTCTTGGTAACTGACTCTATAAAAAGAAGTATGTTTGAATTATGTTTACCCTATGGAAACAAAATCAACCTTTTTGAGGGCCCCTTCGGGGGTGACTTAACGGGTCAAAGACCCAACGCAGCTCGTCTGACGAGTAATATTCGTTTTCCTGGTAATTTTTTCTATAAAATGACGTGTGTTTGAATCATGTATACCCTATGAGGGCAGATTTAACTTTTTTGGGGGCCCACTTTGGGTCTAACGGTCAACAGCCCAACGCAGCTCTTTGTACAAGTGATATTCTTTTTTGGGCTAACTTATTTTATAAAGTTTCGTATGTTTTAATCATGTATACTTAAAAGGGGCAGATTTGACCCTTTTTGGGGCCCACTTTGGGGGCGTCTGACGGGTAAACGCCCCCACGTTGACTCGTAAGACGCGCATTTTTGAAAATGACTTGAATTTCCGCTTCTACTCCAATGGTCCAAACATATGTACCTTATGAGGCAATAGAAACTGTCACTGGCTCTCGGTCTAATAGTTGCGACCGCAATCCGAATAAATGTGGGCGGGCAGACCTCTTCGTGAGACGAGTCGGTCGAAGGCAGCTAAGAAGGCTTCAGTAGTGAGCTCGGAGACCATCTCCAGGTGGACGGCTTTGATGGCCATGCAGACAAACAGGCACAGATAACCCTTTGTGCGGGGAGCGTTTCTTCTGGTGCTGGTTTTGACCCAGAAAGGGCCAGCAAAGTCAGTTCCGACATGCAGGAAACTGCGAGAGGGTTGTACACGACATGAAGGAAGGGCTGCCATCTGAGGCTGCATAGGTCTTGCGCGGAACTTGTGACATGTGAGGCACTTCCTGATTCGTTGTCGGAGTAGGCCGCGGAGTGAGATGATCCAATAGCGTTCCTGGATCAGAGATTGAACGGTACGAGGTCCGGAATGAAGAGAGATTTTGTGAAAAGAATCACAGAGTAACGATGAGAGATGGGCCTTCTTAGGCAAAAGAATCGGTGATCGTGATTCTTCTGGAAGTAGAGAATGGTGGAGTCTTCCGGCCACCCTGAGATGCCCGGCTGCGTCGATGAACGGATTCAAGGATAAGAGTGAGGAGGAACTTGATTGATTCCGGGATAGTCTACGGAATTCGTCTGCATAATAGTGCTTTTGAGTTATGCTGATCATGAGGTTGAGAGATTCCTGAAGCTCGGACGGCTGCAGAGGGCCTGTAGGAGGTGAGAGGTTTGCGCGTTTGGCCAGCAGGATTCGAGCGAATCTCACAACGTGGCCAAAAGTACGTTGAGCGCGAAGCAAGGTTGAGAATTTCTCGAGGTGTGTGAGCATAGGATCAACTGTTGCGATCGTTACTAGAGTGGTGGCAGAAGTCTTCACTTCGGGCAGATCGAGGTGAGCGTCTTGAGTAAGGCCGGAGTGTGGCCACGTTTCAGCTGGTGAGCACAGGAACGGAGGGCCAGCCAGCCACAGAGGATGAGCCATCAGCTCATCTGGTAAAATACCACGAGACGCACAGTCGGCGGGGTTTTGTTCAGAGGTTACATGAGTCCAGTCAGTAGGGCTGGAGGTCTCCAGTACCTCGACGACAGGGTTTGGGGCGACGAACGTTTTAAGGCGGTGAGGTGGAGTAGCAAGCTATGCGAGAACAATCATGGAGCCCGGGTATACAGGACAGTGGATTCGATAGCGATACAAAAAGGGGAATGCATAGGGGGATTGGACAAGTCGAGAGAGCAAGAGCGCAGAGGACATGAGGCCATACGTGACTGTATTTAGCTGGTACTCAACGCCCAGGCGAGTCAGGTACGGTCGCCAGAAATGTGCTGGTGAGCACGGTCCTCAGGATGGACGAGAATCTGTCGGTACATTTGCCTTATGCCCGCCAGATGGCAACAGCGTGAGTCCTGAACGTGTTAGAATAGAGGGAAGATCCGGTTGCAGCTTCGGTCCCCTAAGAAGGTTCTGGTTCAGAGAATTTGCCGTTCTTGTCTGGCGAAGAGGCGTTGAAGACTACACGGAGTTTTGTGCTGGAACTGGTGAGTTTGTGCACACAGTGTGAGGTATCGTGTAATCAACGGGTTGGGACGCAGGTTGCATGTGCCCAGAGGCAGCATAGTCCTTGCATAAAGTGCTGATATGCTTCATCTTGTTCGGGGGTGCGCTTGAGTCGCCGTTCTAAGCTTAGGTAGCTTGAATAGCTGCCGCCCGGGTTTTGAGCAGAGAGGTGAGACAGAAGGTTTGAATGGAAGGCGAGACAGAGTGCGTCCGGTACCATCGCGCGTGTGTGATGAGACGAAATGTTCCTCACACATCTCATCTTTTGGGTCCTTGTGTTGAGGGCGTACAACTTCCTCAGACTCCCCAAAAAAGACGGAGAGTTTGGTCCCAACTTGTAGTGGAGAGCGCGAGGAGAGATAGAGGGGCTTGAGGCTCACATCAGAGGTGTCTACAGGTCCATGACCACCCATCCAAAGACCCGTGTTTATCGCGGAAGGGCTGCCTCTGATTACCAAGTCTCCATTTCTGTGCAACACGTCGAGATAGAGATCGGCTCCGGGAGGAAATCAACCTGATCACTGAGGTGAATCTGTCGTCAGCAAGAGAGGGTCACGATATTTTTCATACACCTCGTGAGGTACATAGGTTGCAGGCATTTGACCAGTGATGGTGGACAGCACCAGAGCTTTTGACAGCGAAACTATGACGAGGATTGATCCGCGAAGCTATGTCACAGTGGACAGTGCCATGCACCCTAGCAGCTGAGTGTCCCATGCCAGAGAGTTCCGTCACAACTTGAGCAAAGTTTCAAGCCGAGACGCTTGGTGAGAGAAAGAGTGATCGCTGACACCTGTGAGCCGGAATCAATGACAGCACGGAAGTGTTGATAGTGTCCAGAGCATCCTTAAATTTGACCGGCGTAGAGTGCCGAGAAATGCGGGGCGTATCATGATCTAACAATATATCTCGTTACATATTGTTAGATCACGGGTGCGTTTGAAAAAGCGGACCATCCTTGAGATGGCAAGCCAGTGCGAGGCCTACAACAGATGAGTTCGGGCCAACTGGCGGTTGGCGAGCATCGTTAGAAGTGCTGACTGCAGAGGAAGTAGGCTGCGTCGCCGAGTGGAGCAAGGAGTGATGCTGTTTACTTCGGCAGTCACGACACGAACCTTGAGAGAGACATTGGGGTTTCTCGTGATTGCCCAAACAATTAAAACACCTTTTCAATTTCCTCAGTGTGTTGTATGTTTCTGCCACGGATTGGTTTGAGCAAGGCTTGACAGTTGTAGATAGTATGGTCGCCCTCACAGGCTGGACACGAGCGAGCAGTAACGGGCGATTGTGTACTTGCACACCATGAAGGAGTAGATGTTTTCGAGGTGAGTAAGGAATTAATTTTCCGAGGTGGCGTGAGAGGGTGAGAATTAGTGGAAGGCTTGAGTTTGGTGGCATGAGGATGATCTAAGCCACATAACTCCATCGTGCGACTTAGCTCTTCAAGGAACTCAATGAGCTGTTTGTATGTAGGTGAGGCATGCGAAGAGCATTTGGTTTCAAACTGCTTCCGCGTATGAGGGTCTAAATGAGCAAGAGTGAGTGATAATAACAAGAAGTCGGCAAGGTCATCTATGCCTAAGCCTTTGAGTGCATCAACAGAGCTTTGGTGAACATTGAGAAAATGTTGAAGTGAGGAGAGATTTCCATTTTTCAGAGGTGTGAAGTCTTTTTGATCCACTAATGAGTGATATAACGCATAATACTCAGGCCAGCGTGCAAGGTCACCATTAAAATTGGGTAATTTAATGGTAGGCATGGAGGTCAACAATCACAACAAATAGCAGTTTAGTAAAGGTTTGTTCTGTAGTCCCGGTAGCTCATTGGTAGAGCTATGGCACGTTAAGCCGGAGGTTCTGGGTTCGAACCCCAGTCGGGGCAAACTTTTACGACAATTGCTATGAATCAATAACTATGTCCTTAAGCGGGCTTATGCTTAAAAATCTTGTATTCATACTACCCAACTCATGGAGATGAGATGTGTTTGGATTTATCCATGTGTTCTTTCAGATTTGACAGCTACATTGCAGTCTTCTGTTGGATTTATGTCATGGAGGTCAACAATCACAACAAATAGCAGTTTAGTAAAGGTTTGTTCTGTGGTCCCGGTAGCTCAATTGGTAGAGCTATGGCACGTTAAGCCGGAGGTTCTGGGTTCGAACCCCAGTCGGGCAAACTTTTTCGACAACTGCTATGAATCAATAACTATGTCCTTAAAGCGGGCTTATGCTTAAAAATCTTGTATTCATACTACCCAACTCATGGGAGATGAGATGTGTTTGGATTTATCCATGTGTTCTTTCAGATTTGACAGCTACATTGCAGTCTTCTGTTGGATTTATGTCATGGAGGTCAACAATCACAACAAATAGCAGTTTAGTAAAGGTTTGTTCTGTGGTCCCGGTAGCTCAATTGGTAGAGCTATGGCACGTTAAGCCGGAGGTTCTGGGTTCGAACCCCAGTCGGGGCAAACTTTTTCGACAACTGCTATGAATCAATAACTATGTCCTTAAAGCGGGCTTATGCTTAAAAATCTTGTTTTTCATACTACCCAACTCATGGGAGATGAGATGTGTTTGGATTTATCCATGTGTTCTTTCAGATTTGACAGCTACATTGCAGTCTTCTGTTGGATTTATGTCATGGAGGTCAACAATCACAACAAATAGCAGTTTAGTAAAGGTTTGTTCTGTGGTCCCGGTAGCTCAATTATTATTATTATTATTATTATTATTATTATTATTATTATATTATATATATTATATATATTTTATATATATATATATATTTATATATATATATATATATAATATATATATATATATTATTATATATATATATATATATAATATATATATATATATATATATATATAATAATGAATTATGGTTTTTAAGCATAAGCCCGCTTTAAGGACATAGTTATTGAATCATAGCAGTTGTCGAAAAAAAAGGGTTTGTTCTGTGGTCCCGGTAGCTTAATTGGTAGAGCTATGGCACGTTAAGCCGGAGGTTCTGGGTTCGAACCCCAGTCGGGGCAAACTTTTTCGACAACTGCTATGAATCAATATATATAAAATAAAAAATAAATAATAATAATAAAATATATATATATATAATATATATGATAAAAACAAGGATCTTGGGTTAACCGCGTCGAAAATAAGATGAACCGGGCTAAACAAGGATCTTGGGTTAACCGCGTCGAAAATAAGATGAACCGGGCTCAACCTGGGCGATCCACCGACGTTTCGTCTGTACTACGTCAGACATTCTCAAGGTTGGAGTCACAGTGGCTCCAACCTCCGTATATGGTATGGTGGTATATATATATATATTTAAAAAAATATACCGATATAAACATAAATCATAGATCATTAATGTATAGAATATTATATTTATGAACAATTGATAGATAAAAACAAATCATACATCAATAAATGTATATAAGTATATATTTATGAACAATTGACAATAAAACAAATCTTACATCAATAAGTTTATATAATAATAGTTGACAGATATAAATATAAATATGAGATCAATAAATATTGATAATAATAAATTTATGAACAATTGACAGATAAACATATATCATAGATCAATAAATGCATATAATAATATATTTAAGAACAATTATACAGATATAAACATGCATAAATCATAGATCATGTAATGTATAATAAATTATAAAATATTAACGAACAATTTCACTCTGAAACATACCGCGTTGCATCCAAATCACACGAATTAATAGCAGAAGTCAGGTTTCCCGTTATGTAGAACTAGGCCGCTTCGCGAACGCTTTTTTTAGACGCGTTGGTGGATTAGTTTTTTTCAGTAGTATGTGTGGGATCTCTTTACTTGTTCAAGTTCCATTGCAGAAATATTTTTATTAAATTAGGATTATTTTTATAAAGTAGTACCAATTGCTATTGTAATACCAATTAATAGAATGTTAAATATCTGTAGGCCCGGAGACTTGCTTTTTGAACGCATTGTAGGTGATTGTTGTCAAGTATCTATCGTTACTTGTTTATGTTTATACACCTCGAAAAACTTATATTAAAACCTTTATTTCTATAGATTCTGGCTAATTTTTTCAACTTTTTCTTTCAAAAGGCAATCACCATTACTTTACTGTCCATGTACAATATGAACGTTGTAACCCCACCCGTTTGCTCAGAATCGGCCCAAATATCACGAAAACATCGCATTAAAAATATTTAAAAAACGTAAAAAAAGATATTTATGAGAAATATTTCTTTTATTGTACCCAAAAACGTGGCAGGTCTAAGTTCAGAGATTTCAAAGGTCCTCTCCAATTTTCATCAAGATCGCCTCTGCCGTTTGCTCGGTAGAGCGCGAACAAAAAAAGTTAATTTTTTTTGGGGTCAGTGAAATTGAAGTCTTCGCTGCGCTCATCCAATGAAGCACTAGAAAATGATGGAGATGGCCATCACATCCAATATTCGTAAACATTTTAATTAAAAAGCACAGTTTTCGGACTTTTCAACAGACGTCAACCTATTTCTTCTTGTTCAGCTTAGTGATCACATTGAAGTACGAGTAGGCAGAGTTGATGACCTGAAATGCACGGATAACGTTAATAGGATAGGGATAATTATTTGAAGTTGTTTTCTGAAATTTTCAGACAGTTTTTTATGTTTTATTATTAAGTCTTTATTTGCAACGAATAATGTAATCTACTATTGCAAATTGAATAGAGAAGGGAGGAGGGGAAACCCGGTATCGGCACGTAGCCTACTCCTTTCGAAAAGTACCAAGGGGACCAACCAACCAACCAAGAGAGTCATATAGGCTCCTCCACTCACCCAGGCTGCCGAGCAGACGTCAAGGAGTACGAAGCCGTTACACTAGCTCTAGAACCTCTATCTGCTCTAACCAGCGGTACAGTTTCAGGGCTGCCTAACTTCGGTGTTTGAGTGGAAACCGGCTAAGCGACCGCGGCTAAACCGCTGGTAATAATATTACTTCATGTTTTACTCTTATTGTATTAGACGAGTGAGCGTAGCGAACTTAGTCTACAACGCAAGTCGAACAAGCCATCGTTTTGATTTATTTGTCTGTTTGTCCTGGTCCATACGGCCGAACAACCAAATAGATTGAACTGAAATTTTTTAAACAGACATCCGTGACCAGGTAACTGAGATCTGCTAACAAAATGAGTAATATCAGTAGCGATTTAAACCTACAAGAAATAATAATTTGAAATTAGGCTAAAATGTGTAGATTTATTTTAACGACAGTAGTTTTGTTCTTGAAGAAGTAATTTTTATGGATTCATTTTGGTCAGGCTGGGATTGTATGCAGTGACCAAGGTGTTTCGAATCTTGCACGCTTAAGGTTCCCCTAAATTCCGCTGGGAGATTGAGTAAACTTTGCAATCTTTACTCGTATTTCGTACTGGCTATGTTTTTCATAGTATGTATGCATTTCAAAACATGTTTTATAGTTTTTTAAATGCCTTAGCCAAAGAGACTAGGAAAACGCCAAAATCGTTGTTAGACGAATGAGCGAGTCATGTGTTGAGTACCCGGGAACACTTGCATTGAAGTTTGATAATAATTATATAGGTATAATTAATACGTCTTTGAGTTCAGTTGGTATAAGGGCGCATCAACTGTCAGGCCATAATGCGCCACTCTAGACTATGATACGCTAGAGAGGCCTTAAAAAAAGGGAATGTTACCGGATACTCAACACATGACTCGCTCACTCGTCAAACATTGACTTTGGCGTTTTCCTAAGTCTAGTTGGCTAAGGCGCCCTTATAGCCGAAATGAGGATGACCTAGGTTCAAACCCCCGGTCGAGAAAAAAAAAATAATTTCTGGATAGTATTTAAAAAAAAAATATAAAACATATTTTAAATGCATACTATGGAAAACATAGCCAGTACGAAATACGAGTAAAGATTGTAAGGTTTACTTAATCTCCCAGCGAAATTTAATAGAACCTTGAGCGTGCAAGATTCGAAACACCTTGGTCACTGCATACAATCACAGCATGACAAAAAAGATTCGATAATAATGACTTCATCAAGAACAAAACCACTGTCGTTAAAATAAAACACATTTTAAGCAATTTTTGTAATTATTATTTCTTATAAGCAGAAATCGCAACGGATTTTGCCAATTTTTTTTAGCAGTTCTTGGTTTCCTGATCACGGATGTATGTTTAACATTTCAGATCAATCTAGTTGGCCGTTCGGCCGTATGGGACCGGACAGACTTTTTTTTACAAGCATTTAACAAACAATTTATTAATCACGATGAAGGCCCGTCGGATTTGTGTTGTAGACTACATTCGCTGCGCTCACTCGTCTGATAATTCAAAAAAAATAATTTGTGTACTACCAGTTTAAAATTATTTATACACATACATAATTATTTTTCATTACTCTATACTTGGCACGTTTAACCCAATTGCCAAAAATGTTTTCATGTAATTTCTCCTCCTAGATTCTAACGTAAAAAATCAAATTCGGCTCACAGGTAAATATTTTTCTAATCATATGCAAACCGGTTTAATTGACGGATATATTGCTGATGAAAACTGATATTGTAAATTATCAATTTGTTTTAAGCTCGGGGGATGCCTCGTTGAGATTGTTAGAGTAGAGATAATAGTTAACGTGTCTTCGTTCACAAACCAAATAACCTCGGCAACAAAATTTATTATGCTGTGGCTGCCGTGATCAAATAAAATAAATAATAAAACATTTTTATGATAATGATATTCCAGCTCCGCCTACCACAACGGTCATCAAAAGCATTCTGAATACTCCTAGTTGAAGGTGCATTTGGAGGTTATAACTTACCTCTCGGTCTGTATAAAGTGGTACGTGGCATACGATCGGCAGGACAGACTGACTCAAAAGTGATACATATTCTATTTTACAGGCTAGACACAGTTAGAGTAACTCCAAGATTAGACTATGAAAAATGCCGCAACAATTCATTGGCAACAGTTAACAGCCATAAAAAATGTTTTATTACCTTGGTAAACATTTCCATGTCAAAAGTAAGAAATGACCCAGTGGAGAACTCCACTGGTTGCACTGTTCGGCTCATTATTATCAGCATAGAGCGCTTGTAGTTGGGGGAGGCTTCTGTCCAGTCGCTGAAGTACAGGGCGTCGCCCACTTTCATACTCTGTAACATGGAAGAGTTAGAGAGAGAGAGAGAGAGAGAGAGAGAGAGAGAGAGAGAGAGAGAGAGGAGTTGGGGGAGGCTCCTGTCCAGTCACTGAAGTACAGGGCGTCGCTCACTTTCAAACTCTGCAACATGGAGGAGATTGAGAGAGAGAGAGAGAGAGAGAGAGAGAGAGAGAGAGAGAGAGAGAGAGAGAGAGAGTTGGGTAAGGCTTCTGTCCAGTTACTAAGGTTGAGGACTAGTAACGAATAGTCTAAAGTAGCGAGAATATTCTCTTGGTTTCCCCTCTTATCTCCCACTTCGATCCATGGCGAATAAACCCACACCGGTGGACTATAGCGAAGATCTGGACTCAGGACATCTCACCATGGGTTGACCATAATTATAAATCACCTAATTATTTTTACCTGTGAGATTTCTGAATAGAACAATTCACTATTGATAACCATAATCTGACATTGTACTTTGAACATTAAATAATGTGTTTTTACAATTGGGGATGTGTGATAATTTTATGGTTATTGAGCAAGGAGTATTAATTTACGACCCATGCTTAACAGTGTAGGGGAAGAAGTTCGTTTATACCTGGGGCATATCTCTACTTGTCCTCGACTGTAGATCGAGTAGTTGGAGACTTGTAGTGTGTTGAACCCTGTCACCGTTGGGTGTCTAGTGTTCACCCAACGCTGTCACACTCTGAACATTCCAGGACTTCAGAGAGAAGCATTTGTAGTCAGACGCGTAGAGACACTTTTTCGAGTTGGGGGAAGAACAAATTATCTGCTGAGCACCCCAGCTACTGTGCCGCAGGCGAAAGCTTTGAAAATTAGTTTTTTTGAGTATTTGGTGCGTTCTAGAAAATAAGCGGGATGAATACAATACCAAATTAATGTTTTTTTAGTACAGTAAAAACTAGAAAAGTCAAAATAAAATAAAATTGAAAAATGACGAGATAGACCATGTTACAACCATTAATTATCCACATTGCACATCATTACATTCGCGATCACGTCCAAAACAAAATGGGAAATTATCGAAATTGTTGGTCATTAGTCATTACTCTTCATTGGGGGGTGTAAGGTAAGGAAAGGGAATTGGAGATTAAACTGCATTCTGAATGGGGGGGGGGGGGGGTCATGGTAAAAAATGGGAGCAATAATTCCCCTTATTCCACCCCCTTCCTGCGCGCCTGTTTGTAGCCAGTAGTAAGGAACCAATCATAGTTGCCAACAAATTATCACCAAGTATTGTGTGAACTAACAGGACCACCTAGTTCATTTTTTTATTATAAGTATATAGTGCTTGAAATTTCGACCAGTGTATCAGATATTCGTTATGTACACCCGGCTTCAGAGTAATCTTTTACCTACACCACCGACAATCACTCGGCAAATCACGAACTTGTTCTAAAAGCACCTTTAAAGTCACACGAAGCTAGCAGACCGACAGTGTTAGCTCGAGCGCTAACTCTGTTTTGGGAGGTCCCGGGTTCGAATCTCGTCAAGACCGCCAATCCTGACTAAAGGTTTTTTATGAGGATTTCCTCAGTCGTTAATGCGAATGCAAGGGATTGAGTCCTCTTAAACAGCCCTCGGACTTCCCATCATAATCGTCCTATCCACAATATACCTATAGTTAGTCACCTGAAGAGGGTCACACCGGTTAAATCTGATGTGTATACTCTACAGCGGGCATCCTACAAAAAATAATTATTATTTATTTATGCTAGCACCCAGCGGATGGGCAAGTAGCGGAGGGCTTGCCCTATTTATGCCGCTGGGTAAACTGACCCAAAATTAAATTCTACACTATAAATACACCTTCGCTAAGGTTTGCAGTGTTTAGTTAATCCTTTAATATAATATACAAACCTTGTGTAAGTATTAACTATGCCCAGGATCCACTGCTTAAAAGTCCCATTAGGCCAAATTCAATAAAAGGACCTCCATGTTCTATTACTTCCTGTTAGATGACGTCAGCGAGTGATAGTCTCTGTGAATATAACGACGCAAGAACGAACCGAATATTCACGGACGAAGTCCGTAACGGTATATATTTCTTTCAGACGATTCGATTTACTTAATCCAGGGGTCGTAACCTTTTTTGTCTTTGGAGTCAATTTTATAGAAAATTTGAAAGTGAATGCTAGCTGGAGCCATAGTAGGATAATTGAAAAATAATTGATTATATATCGTAGGCCTAAGTTTTATATTTATAGGGTAAAAATGTACGACAATGTTTTAAATTTTGATGTATAGTGAGGTGTTCACTGTTAGTGTTCATGCAATGTTAATTTTGTGGTTGAAATTTTTGATATGATGATTTGAAAATGTGGTCTTTATGTTGACAGTTTTAACTTTATACCTGATGATTGTTAAAACAATTAAAGCTTTAAGACACGTATACGCACAAACAGGTAGAACCTGCACAGCTCGTGGCTTCTCCCGCAGTTCAGCACAGTATTTTCAGATATGACATGGGAAAAACTGTTCTATGACTTCAAACTAGGAAACGCTCAGTTGGACGCGTTGATAAGCGAGCACGTGCTATAGCTAGACCCACAATGCACATTTTTTTTAATTTTAAAATTTGCGACGTTCGCTGTCCACAGGGCCATGTTTCCGATATTATTTATTATTGCCAAGGTATTTGGGTAAACCCGTATGTAAATCTTTACTTTGTGGATAAAATCCACCGCCATCTAGAGGACCTTGACTCATTGGGAAAAATATTTTAAACTCTTTGGTGACAAATAATAGACTGCTTCCTCGAAAGTATTTTGATTACTTCTAGGTGGCAGTGCATTAGAAACTTCGCGCGTCTTTTCGTTGCCATGGCAACGTTACTTTTGTTATAATGTAATTTCCATCTACACTACTTATCGGATCAAACTAAAATTAACATATTCGTGACCGGACGGACATTCTAAATGATTTGGCTATCTCAGATTTTGTCGCCGGTTAGTTTGAAAAAAAAACTTTCGATTAACTTTAATGTAACTTTTTAACTTTTTGAAC
Source organism: Sweltsa coloradensis (assembly GCA_024449915.1). Classification (NCBI taxonomy): domain Eukaryota; kingdom Metazoa; phylum Arthropoda; class Insecta; order Plecoptera; family Chloroperlidae; genus Sweltsa; species Sweltsa coloradensis. The sequence continues at coordinate 18,454 of JAMZAV010002755.1, forward strand.
GATTTTGCCACAAAACTAATGGCATTCAATCGAGAACAAAGCTTGCGGATGGTCAAAATTTCAACTCGATCCGAGCCTCCGTTCGAACGTTATGGCGAGACATACAAACAAAAAAAAAAAAAAACAAAAACAAACAAACAAACAAACAAACAAACAAAAAAAAAAACAAAACGAGTGACAAATTTTTCCGGCAGAGTCAAATGGAAACGCTCGCTTCGCTCGCTTAAAAATGTCACTTAATGTTTCTTTTTTATCGGAAGGAAACTTCACATATTACACGAAGAGGAAAACCACTACATTCTACAATCAATAACACCGAATTTGTCAGTCCAATCACAGTAACTGGATGTTAATACGAACAATTTTCATCGGAACTTTTACGTCTATTTGAGTCGTTCATGTTGACAGCTGTATGTTGTCTTAGATGACTTTGCATTTTAGATAATTTTCTTAACAAAACTATCGAGCCGGACTAGACCCTGCACTCAGGAGCCACATGCGGCTCCGGAGCCGCAGGTTCCTGACCCCTGACTTAATCTGACGCCGGGTGTACGTCGTCAATTAATTAAAGGATAATATCAGTAATTAGGCGAAAAACGTATTCACGAAATTTCGAGGGTGGCATTGAGAAGTAACATTTCGGTTCACCTCCTTGCCCAAAATATGTAAATAAATAATTTCACTTATTTGTATTCAAACCCTTTTTTACTATATTTGTTAATCTTTCATGTTATTTTTATTCTGTGACGTTGTGGAAATTCTCTCTGTACTACAGCTTGAGTTTTTAACTTTTTAATACAAATACCGGTATGTATTTAGGGAAGAAATACATAACGTTTCTCTGAGCGTGTTCATTACCTCCTCATGTAGCTTGCTGGACACCCAGCAGTAGCTGTATAGCTCTTGAAGGTCGAGGAGAAGGAAACCAGCCCAGATAAACATGTCCAGTGAACCGAATGGAACCTGGAAAAGTAGTGTATATGTATTTACAAGGAACGTTTTTATGTTGGCTTTATTTACATATACATACATTATTATATTAATATTGAAGTTGTACGTATGATATTGTTGTTGTGGTATGTGGTACGTGGTACGTTGCTGTAGCTGACCGCTTTGCTTTTGTGATGCTCATTTAATGACATGCAATAAACTTGACACCACAGTTGGATTTTGTCCATGTCACTCTGTAGCTGTAGTATGCCTCAGTCTTCCTGGGAGTCAATGACGCGGTACAGGGTGCAGTCATCTGCATATTGTAGGATTTAGGATTTACTACATTGGGGAAGATCCATCATGAACACTGTGAACAACAGTGGCCCAAGAACCGAGCCCCGTGGAACCCCTGACACTGCACTAAATTCACAAGTGTGAGTTGGTGAATACCCCTTTAAACCAATATAAATCTTTTGTACCGTATCTGAGTAGAAGAGTGCGATCCAATTAAAACACTGTACATTACTTCTATTCTGCATCGATGATGATGATGATGCATAGCATCATGGGTAGTTGAAGAAGAGAAATAGATTCCTTTCTTAAACTTCTTAAGCTTTTTGTCAGAATATGTGAACCAAAACATTATTATCACATGTTCAAACATGCTATAAGGTCTCAACAATGTTGCTGTTTCAATAATATAACAACTAATGTATCAATAATTGCGATAGCCACTAAATAATACATTCCATAAATCATTAATTAATTACTAGAAAAACAATCTTAAAGCTCTAATTTTTTTATTTTCTTAGTGTTTTTTAAAAACATGTTTCCAACTGTGAAGGGAACATTCATCGTTCTAAGAACAAGTTTTTTTTATAGAATGAAAACAACCCAATTTATACACAAATCTCGAAAAGTGGACTAAAAACTTGTGCAATCGTGCCTCATATTATATACACTTAGGTATTCTTACCTGTGTTGTAAGGAACATCGTAAGGCAGACAGCTACAGCTCCAAATATAAGATGAATAAATAGAAGGTAGTTTGCCCGATATTGTATATCGTCTTTAACCCTGTTCACAAAATCATTTTATTAGTAACTTTACCAAAATAAACTAAATATAAATTAAATTGTGCGTATATTTGGCCTTGTAGGTTTATTCCTGTGAATAATGTGTGTGTGGGAATGGTGTCTACTTTAAATGTGTATAACTTCGAAAACATCGATCAACATTGATAATTGAGATAAATTGACCCACATGTAGCATAATCATCGCGGCAGTATATTATTACTGTCAATCTCTGAAGAAAATGTTTGCTCGTTGCTTCAGTTTGTGTTAAGTCAAGAAGTCTAGGCCTTTGTACCAACCAAATATAGTTTGCTATTTAACTATGCGTTTCTGTATTATTTAACATAATATATAGAATTTTTTTAATCTTTGAGGTTATAGAATAGCTCTCCTCCTTTCCCGCCAGAACTGTTTGAAACATGTTCGGCCGGTTCTTGAACACTACCAGGTGTCTGGAGAGAGATAAACACTCCACTCGAACACTTGTGTTTTTACATCTGAACGACGAATTTTCATGTTCAGACAGTTCCAAACAGTTCTGGACGGGCAAATAAATAAACCTATAAAGGAAGCCAACTTACTGTATTATGTCATAGTGAAACTGCACACATTCTCCAAGATGGCGTCGCAACTCGTCGTCAAGGCCAACCTTGTAAACCTTGGAGGATGTTTTAATATCGGCTGCTTCGTCTGGAGTTTCTGGCGTCTCTGTCAGCGGTACGTCAATAACATGACTCTCCGCGAATCTGTCTAAAAGTTTTGAAATTGTTGAAACTTGCATCATCTCGGTTTGGGATAAACCGAACACTTCGCCTTCTTCCAGGTCATTCACATTGAATTCACTGTCATCTGACATAATTCGATTTTCTTCAATGTGAATTCTAGGTTTGTCCGTGGTTTCGGTCTTTTTCATAGAAGTAGATCCTTGTAGAATTCCAATTCTGGAGACATTTCCCACCATCCCTACTTCATCAACATTGGTCTCAAATCCAATTTCATCTGATACTTTTAGATCCTTTAATGCGGTATTTAAAACCAATTCGTCGTTTACGACGTCCACCTGAGCACCAAGTACTTCACGTCTGCTAGTGTGCCCCTTGCCAACCACATTTACAGTCAACTTCTTAGAAGAAATCTCTGTGCTTTGCTCTAGTTTACGTTGCAAAATCTTCATGACATACGCGCAGCTAGCGATAGAAGTCACAATTAAAGAATCAAACACTGACCTTGTAAAGCCACTTGTCACGGAAGCAGCTACGGTACCAATATAGAGGACCTCGAAGTATGGAGATTCAAGTGGCAAATCAACATTCATTGGATATTGCCTTTGTCCTTTCAGCAGTGGCTTTGTGGCAAGTATAGTTGTATAAAGTGAAGAGACCAACACATATACTAATGTGTACCAGTGGTTCTTGTCCACATATGAATAAAATATGATTTTATCTTCGATATCGACATAGTATTTCGATAATGAAGCGAGCGAGGAAAATATGGGTACAACTTCTTTCATCTTGACAATGCCGACCACAATAATGGCGATGGCCTTTAATAATGATATTATATACGTTATAACTTCAGCTAAAGCCATATAATCTAACACTTTGAAGTTGACATTGTAGATTATAATAAACAGTGTCACGATTAGCCCTGTCAATGTTAGGTAAGGGACACATCGAGTAATTTTAAGAAATCGATTCTTTTCGCCCTGAAGTAATGGCCATAAACCGCCGTAAAGGAGTAAAAGTTTGTAGAATCCCGTATCGTCTGTCCAGTAGCGACTGTTGATGCCACGTAGCACATGCATTGCAAGAGTTTTAAAGATGACTATTCAACTATGATTGGGATAATCAGAAATTATAAACTATTGCAATGATCGGTAATTTCGCCCGCGTCTGCTGCTGGCCAAGCGGATGGCTTAAGACACGGTATGTCGAAGTATTGAGAAACTACAACCATTTTTATTTCCCCTTATGAAAACCCAATGGTGAACTCGAATCCCGGGCGTTGATGCTATTTTTTTTTTAAGTGGAGCTAATATGTCTTGAAACTTATTTAATTAGGCGAATAATTTATTATTTGAACAAATTTTGTTTATACATATTTAATTTCTCATGAAATAAACTGTTTTTAATATCAAACTCGTCTGTGTAAAAGAGCCCACTATAGATTCTGCAATATAATTTATTAATGTTATTAATTAATACACCATTTATAATAATTTATAATTTGCAAGCTAAAAAATACATATAATTAAGAATTCAATACTATATAAGTCATTATTTGAATTAATAAGAAAGTTACAGAAACTTAATTTAATGCACACGCTAAAAATAACGTCAAAATGAGCACATTTACTCATTCGGGTATGAGGAATTAAAAAATCGATGGCTCCAGTGTGAACCGTTTATAGTTTATTTAGACTCTAAAAATTTGTATAAATTAAAGGACGCCAGATTGGATAATTTAGTTGTTGTTACAGTACTGCTCAAGTTGATGTTACTATCTTATGAAACTTTTCGAAAATAGTTTGGACTATTAAAATCATTATAAAATGGTTAGGCCTACTGCCGAACAAAACTCTTTTCTAATTTCTACAATCAACAAAGAAATATGATATAATGTGTATGAACGCACCAAAATTCTTAGATCAACATTTTAATCAAACCGTATAATAACTTTTTTCACAAAACAAAGTTCTGACTTTTCCATCTAGGTTGCTTTCATGTACAGAAATCAATAATCAATAACATTAGACAACATATGAACAAACATTGAAATAACATTTTAACACTAGCTACACATTGGTTGTAATGTTATAATGAAATACGTGTATGAAGGTACAACACCCTTCTCAAATTGAAATTAACCAGGATTGAGGAATTGCGTTTTTGACATTACCATATTTCGCTTGTGTATAATATTCGGATTATTTCGAGTATTTTCACCCCAATTCGTTTAAAAAATCAATAAAAACCTACACATATCGGCAATATTGCGTTTATAGAAACAAATAGTATCGTATTAATGTAAAAAACTTAAATTAAATACTCATTTTAAAGGTTGACCAACGCACTAGATGTATCTTGCGACTTGTTAGGCTGCATTCCGCTCGAAACTAGGTGAAACTTTTCTTGTTCGTGCTTAGAACCAAACCGTAAATTATTCATCTATTACGCCACGCTATAAATAACCAAGTGAAGGTTCTCGTTCCCGGCTCAATTCAACTGAAAGAATTAGAAAGAACTGGTCTTTAACAATAGGTGTGTTTGTTTTCCTACACGAACCTATACTTAACAGCTATCACTAATGTAGGCTGTGTAGGGTGTCTAAAACACGAAGTGTAGTGGAAAGGGAAGCCGCTTGGTTTGACTTGGTGTACTGTAAAGTGGCACAGTAGCCCTACAGTTTGTTGTTTTATTAAGCGAGCGAAGCGAGCGTTTCCATTTGACTCTGCCGGAAAAATTAGTCACTGGTTTTGTTTTGTTTTGTTTTGTTTTGTTTTTTTTGTTTGTTTTTTTTTGTTTTGTTTTGTTTGAATGTCTCGCCATAACGTTCGAACGGAGGCTCGGATCGAGTTGAAATTTTGACCATCCGCAAGCTTCGTTCTCGATTGAATGCCATTAGTTTTGTGGCAAAATCGTTCAAAAAGTTAAAAAGTTACATTAAAGTTAATCGAAAGTTTTTTATCAAACTAAACGGCGACAAAATCTGAGGTGGCCAAATCATTTAGAATGTCCGTCCGGTCACGAATATGTTAATTTTGTTTTGATTTGATAAGTAGTGTTAATGGAAATTACATTATAACGAAAGTAACGTTGCCATGGCAACGAAAAGACGCGCGAAGTTTCTAATGCACTGCCACCTAGAAGTAATCAAAATACTTTCGAGGAAGAGTGTATTATTTGTCACCAAAGAGTTTAAATAGTTTTCCCAAGAAGTCAAGGTCCTCTAGATGGCGGTGGATTTTATCCACAAAGTAAAGGTTTACACACGGGTTTAACCAAATACCTTGTCAATAATTAAGCGAGCGAAGCGAGCGTTTCCATTTGACTCTGCCGGAAAAATTAGTCACTGGTTTTGTTTTGTTTTTTTGTTTGTTTGTTTGTTTGTTTTTTTTTTTTTTTTTTTTTTTTGTATGTCTCGCGATAACGTTCGAACGGAGGCTCGGATCGAGTTGAAATTTTCACCATCCGCAAGCTTTGTTCTCGATTGAATGCCATTAGTTTTGTGGCAAAATCGTTCAAAAAGTTAAAAAGTTACATTAAAGTTAATCGAAAGTTTTTTTTTCAAACTAACCGGCGACAAAATCTGAGATAGCCAAATCATTTAGAATGTCCGTCCGGTCACGAATATGTTAATTTTAGTTTGATCCGATAAGTAGTGTAGATGGAAATTACATTATAACAAAAGTAACGTTGCCATGGCAACGAAAGAACGCGCGAAGTTTCTAATGCACTGCCACCTAGAAGTAATCAAAATACTTTATAAATAAATAAATAAATAAATTTTATTTAGAGTCTGCCCACTCAGTTATATAACTGATTTTCAGTGGGGAAGTAGTCTATTATTTGTCAACAAAGAGTTTAAATAGTTTTCCCAAGGAGTCAAGATCCTCTAGATGGCGGTGGATTTTAAAGTAAAGATTTAAACACGGGTTTACCCAAATACCTTGGCAATAATAAATAATACTGGAAACGCGAACGTCGTAAATTTTTAAATTTAAAAAAATGTGCAATGTGGGTCTAGCTATAGCACGTGCTCGCTTATCAACGCGTCCAACTGAGCGTTTCCTAGTTATGTATAAGTTGTTTAACAAGTTGATGAGGGCGATTATAATGTAGAGTGTAACTTAGACAAGCGTTTGGATATCCTGAGTGTAGTATTGATTTGAAGGGCTTCACACTATCTACACTACACTAGGTAAACCAAAGTCCAAACAAAACAAACCTAATGCGTCATTAAGCGAGCGAAGTGAGCGTTTCCATTTGACTCTGCCGGAAAAAATAGTCACTGTTTTTTTTTTGTTTTTTTTGTTTGTTTGTTTGTTTGTTTGTATGTCTCGCCATAACGTTCGATCGGAGGTTCGGATCGAGTTGAAATTTGGACCATCCGCAAGCTTCGTTCTCGATTGAATGCCATTAGTTTTGTGGCAAAATCGTTCAAAAAGTTAAAAAGTTACATGGAAAGTTAATCGAAAGTTTTTTTTTGAACTAAACGGCAACAAAATCTGAGGTGGCCAAATCATTAAGAATGTCCGTCCGGTCACGAATATGTTAATTTATTTTGATCCGATAAGTAGTGTAGATGGAAATTACATTATAACAAAGTACCATTACCATGGCAACGGAAAGTAGCGCAGCTTTTTTGGCTCATGATTGCGGTCGAACGGAGGTTCGGATCGAGTTGAAATTTGGACCGTCCGCAAGCTTTGTTCTCGATTGAATGCCATTAGGTTTGTGGCAAAATCGTTCAAAAAGTTAAAAAGTTATATTAAAGTTAATCGAAAGTTTTTTTTTCAAACTAAACGGCGACAAAATCTGAGGTGGCCAAATCATTTAGAATGTCCGTCCGGTCACGAATATGTTAATTTTATTTTGATCCGAAGTAGTGTAGATGGAAATTACATGTTAACCAAAGTAACGTTACTACGGCAACGAAAAGTTGCACAAAGCTGGAGCTTTTTTGGCTCGTGATAGCGGTTGCACGAAGATTCAGATAAGATTGAAATTTGGACCATCAACAAATTGTATATATAGCACGTGCTCGCTTATCAACGCGTCCAACTGAGCGTTTTCCTAGTTAGTCGTCATAACACGATGAGCTGTGACATGTGACACCTGAAATATAAGACTGTGAACAGCTGTTATAAATCCATACCGTGAACACGAAACTGATAGCATATACTTTTCGTATGCATATTATAATATTTGTTTTTTAGTCGACAAAACAATTTTTTTTATTTATTTATTTATTTATTTCTTAATTAATTAATTTAATTATTTAAATATTTATTTATTTACGAACTTATTTATTTATTTATTTATTTATTTATTTATTTATTTATTTATTTTTTTAATTTTTCTTTCTTTTTTCTTTCTTTCTTTCTTGCTTTCTTTCTTTCTTTCTTTCTTTCTTTCTTTCTTTCTTTCTTTCTTTCTTTAATTATTTATTTATTAATATAACGTTTATCCTATTCAGTTATTAAAAACTGATTTACAAAGGAGGACTGTCCAACTGTAATGGTAAATGGTTAGCAAATAACAGGGAACAAAGTCGACCGAAGTCCACTGAAATATGCATCACTTTTCTGTCATCAAATGATCTGTACATGATCTGAAAGACATGTACAATGTTAAATTTTAAAAAAACGTAAAAATACAGCCAAACCTTATACATTCAAAAGCAATGAGATCTCGATAACACCCCAACTCTGCTTGCCGTATAAGATGTCTGTCTGTCTGTGTAGCGCGCCGCTGCTTGGCTGCAGTGCCCTATGTTCGTATGGTATTTGAAACATTTCAATTTTCTTTTTGACTCTTTCAAGAAATTCCATTGGATGTAAACCGCGTGCAGTTCCCCCACATGTAATACTATCCATTTACTTGCTTATTTGTTTGGAGTAATATTAAATAAAAATAAATAAATTGTATTTAGAGTCTACTCACTCAGTTATATTTTCAGTGGGGGACAGTAAATCAAAGCGACCAAGCCAACCCTGTAGGCCCCGACGCAATCGACGAGTGAGCGATAATTAACCAAAGATCGATATTTTTAATAGGAAATATAGCAATCAGTGGTATGGACAGTGCGAACACCCGCGGATCAACGCCAGAATCAACAAGGCCGATTTAGAACAACTCTGAATTTAGTATGTGCTTCGTTGCTAGGACGGCTCTAAAGTCACCGTTTACAAACTCCTATGTCAAGAACTTATGGACTTAAGTCCAAAACGGAAGTTAAAAAACTTCTGACTTTGGCGGGAATCGAACCCAGGACCATCAGCATTGGAAGCAGATACGCTAACCACAAGACCAACGAGCCTCGATTATTAACGCGATATTATTATGTAATATACAATTGCTGCTGGTCTTGTGTTATTAAGTTCAGTGTTTTGACCTTGTATTTGTCTATCATCTATATATTTTGTGTTGTGTGATTCTTTAGTTTCGACATTTTGTTCATTTAGTTGGGTTGTGATACATTTTTTTCATGTATAATAGTTCAATGTTTTTTTACGGAGTCCCTGTGCCATAGCTTTAGCCTCGTTAATGTCTACAGCCATGTTGTTTTTTTGCGAAAGTGTGAAGTTACTGTTGATTATTTGGATATCGTCATTGGAAAATTTTAACATTGAATTTGTTCCTCTTGTATTACAGGTATTGAGCTTTGAACACTACTCTCGATTGTAATTTTTTTTTTAATCATTGAATATCCCGAAGGTGCCACCAGGGACAGCGCACAGGAAATCGCACACATAGTTTCAAAATAAGATTGTAGCTCATTGGTTCAACCGATTCAAAAAATAAAACATTCATTGGATTCTGTATGAATAACTCTTGAATTGAGTCAGTATCTCGTTACAATTCGGCAACATACGTTTTTAATATTGTTGTCTAATTACGGCACAATTAATGTTGCTTGTCATCACGCATCAATACACGCCAGAATTTTTTTTTGACACTGCTGGAAAAAAACATACATGAAACTCAATTAGTTTGGTTACCTATAACAAATTTGCAGGCATTTCTGACCAGCAGTTTTCAATTAAACCAATAATCGCCACTCATACGCGCTTTACGCGGGCAACTGCCGGTTTGAATTTGTCATCGTGATCTATGCGCAACGCGGCCGATACTGGTAGACCTTGGAACTACATGAACGAATCTGTTGCTGCCACTAGCGAGGGAAGGGGATGGGAGGTAGCGACAGCGGCGCGTTGTTGCCAAACCATATTAGCAGAAGTTTGCTCAAGTGTCCTTGATTTATTCGTCGTGTGAGACAACTGGAAAGATAATAATAATGACAGGTGGTGCGTAAATAAAACTATATTGGCCTGTTGACCGCAAATCAAAATTGTTGCAACTTGGTATATATTTGAGTAGGTCTAATGTAAATGTTCGGATTATCCTACTTTTATCAATAAGTAATCGGTTAGATTATTTAATATTTATACGTGGCCCAACTCAACTTCAGCGGCTCTCATGGGGGGGGGGGGGGAATTGTATTTATCTTTTTATAAATGGAATAATGAAATGAGTGCGATATTAGTTAGTGTATTTATATTGTTTTGTATTGTGACATTAATTTTTGCAAGCTCATCGCGATGTCTTATTTTGGTGCCCATTGTTTCGTGTATCAGCGCGAATAATCTATGCCGTTCAAGTTCCCTACAACTACTAATACAAACAATGGTCAATACAATGGAATGTCGTATACTCAAGACAAGTTTTATCAAATATCAATTCCCTATGGTCCTGACTGTAACTAAGTAACTGTAGTATCCCTAATTTCTTCTTCTAAAATGAAATAAATACTATCTACTTCGCCACGAGAACATGAAACACATTTTTTAGTTGAATTGTAGTTTACAATAATATTAAAATTAATTATTTGAAATCACATCGAAAAATATAACTATTGTAAATATAATGCATAAACACCTCAATTGAAATAATTTTCTGATGCTTATGTCGTGATTGGTAATCAAATTTTACTTTCATGTTAATTTTAAAAATAATATATCTTTCAGATATTGAAAAATGTAAATACGGCTTATTTTGATTCCACTTCGGTAAACATGATTTAGTGAACGTTTAAAAATGATAAATTTTGTGGAAATAATATCTTTTATTTTAATACCTTCAAAGCCATTTTGGTGGTATTTATTACAAATCTTGATATACACAATTTGTTTTAGTGGCACTTTGTAATGATTATTGGTTGTCGTCAATATTATAATGGTGTGGTTAATCTACATCGACCGTCAGATTACCAGCTTTGTACATCCCAGACTACAGAGTAATACACATACGAACATATCCTAACCGGTTGATTGCCTTATCTCCACAAGTTCATAACACATAAATATACACATGTCCTTAACAAAGACAAAATATTAAACACATAAATAGACACATTAGATGTCCGTGTATACAATCATATGCATTACTGTAAGCTAAATAAAACTGCAGATTTTTATTAGGGGTTTGTTTGTGTTTATAAAAAAAATTTAGCCGACGAGTATATTAGTTTCACTTTTATCTATGGCGGGGGGGGGGGGGGGCGTCTGCAACCCTGGCGTGAACGCTTCTGCTTCACCCAAAAACTTGACGTCTCACTCTCGTTTTGGTATTTTGGGGCGTTTTGGGCGATAAACGGTTTGGTGGGAATTTCCAGAATTGGAATCCATGTTTTGGATTTCCCATTAGTTCACGTTTTGGACTTATGTCTCGCGATGGATATAAGGCTTTTTTCTTAACAATTGCGGATATCAATATTAAAGTACTTTTTAACATCCATATGAAGTTTGGTATATAATGAATGATATTCCCAATAGTTCAGCAGAAATCATTAACACCTGAGTGCGCGCATTTGAGTTAGGCCAAACTCAGCGTCCCCTTTATCTGATATTATTATTTTTGTGTACAGTTGGGGAATAAAAAGTGGTACTAAAAAGGCAAACCCAGTCCAACAAAATGACGAACCAAGTACCTCTGCAAACTGTGAGACGCAAGTCCGTTTATTATTTGTTGTATACTATGCATTACAAATTACGGGGGGTTTGGTTATGTGCATGTATGTCGTAAGCCGATTCCAAAAGTCATTTTGTTTTAATTGTTTTATTCCTGAATAATATTTCCATTGAATTTTGAGTTTGATACAATATCGCCCAAATAAATCTGCGGTCAGGCGGCGTTTTGAATGTAGGGGGGGGGGGGGGTTAATCCATCATAAGATTTTGTGGGCGGGAGCTGGGGTCTGGGGCGAAGCCCCAACCGCCGGAGGTCCTTTTTGCCGACGGCGATTTTTTTTCACCATACTACAGTGTTATTTCGTCATGTTTTAACTGCACTCGGACTCTGTAAACGATGTTTTACTGCAACTATCTGCGATCTAAAAACTCTAAAAATGAACGTGAAGTGGCCCATTTTAGTATTTCAACCTAATATTCGATGTAATGACGAAGCATACAGGCAAATATATTCGTTTTAACCAGGTGACTTTCGAATTGTATAAGTGTAAGTGCATATTTACTACAGAAATTCTGGGATTTATATTTAACTGACGTTAGTTTTGCCCCCCCCTCCCCAGTTCTCCTACGCACTGTCGCAACAAATGTTGGTTTTAATCCCTGGCTTACGTTTGCATCCCTATGAAAACAATCCAGCGTAAATATGGTTGCCAAGTCTTCGTATAAAAATGCTTCTTTCAAAAGGAGTGATTGAAAATTTATTCAAATAAATTCGATCCGAATAAAAAACGAAACAAACAAACAAAAGAACTTTTTACGGCCATACTATATATAGAATGATAAAACCATGAACCAATAGCTGTATGGTTGTCAAATAAATGCACTAAGGCTATTTGAGACGATGAGTGGTGATAGATGAGGATGAAGGACGATTAAAAAAGCATGGCTTTGCACGATTCGAGCCCACGACCTCGTAGAGCCATACGCTTCGGACCAGGGCAATCGTATGTGCCACCGCGGACGGTATGGTTTATTTCAACAAAGTTGAGTTTATATTAGTTTCGAGTGCCCCGCACTAATTTGGTTGCCCAGTATTCAAAATTCGCGTTTGTTCGTACTATTGAGCCCACCAAATTGCATACAAAATTGTTGAGACACATCGCATATCTGTGTGTCGTAGTAATGACTAATGAGTATGACGCAAGTCTGTAGTTATCGCCAGACTCTGCATTTATCTGTAGCCGATTAGCACCGCGGAGGGGAGGGTGGGGTGGGTAGGCGCACGTGTTGGGCTATCAGACAGCGACGAGCCGAGTTAGTTCTCAAAAACCATTAGGTCGATAGTCGCTTGAATTCCCGGATGTGTTATATTAGTACTATGTCATTAATGAATACAATTGATTTTCCGCAAAAACATTATTTCTAAAACTACAAGTTGTTCCGTTCTTTATTATTTCACTACCTTAGTAAGTTTACTGAAAAATAATAACACAAACTAATTATTAGCACCGAACTATTTTCTTAGCGCGTGATTAGGCGCGAATGATTACACCAGATTTATAAGTCATTTCATTATTATTAATCCTTTCACACCGTAAATTTCATAACCTACTTCCGATTGTTATGTGATTTGTCTGTTAATAAACATGCTAGCAAAATTTGAAAAACACGAAGTAATAATGTTAACTTTGTAGTCAAAGGTAAAAATTCCCAGCCAAAGCAGGTGGAAATCATTTAGACGAATAATAATGACACGTTAAAAACACATTTCACACTTTAAATGGCACTTGTTCAAATAGTTCTAACTGTTTACTAAAAACGATAAGAATTACTTTACAACACCTTCTCCTCGTCCAGTTGGTAATTTCAGACTAAGGCACATAATGCCTAAACTCTACCGACAGAAGAAGGTGCGGCTCATTTTCACAGTCGTCTTATTGATAAACAAGGACTGCATGGTATGGAGAAACAGAAAATAAGTGGGTAAATAAACATTGGCTATAAGCTAAGATCATAATCGTAGATTCGTAGTTTTATGGCCGCGTGAGTGGGGGGATGAGAGCTCATCACATTTATTAGAATAAAGATCAAGTCTTGATATTTCGACTAATCTGCATCCATGTGGTTGCTGTGTAACTGTTTATACAAGCCCGCTGCGCACGTGCAGTCATGCACCATTGACCTGTTGGTATGCGTTCGAATCTAAATAAAAGATGAATGTCTTCATGCAAGTGACATTCATGTCTCAAGAACGATCATCACCGAGATCTAAATACACGACGCACTTCTTTATTCAGATTTTTCTTTGTTATCGTAGTGTTACAGTAGTACTTGGTTCATAAAGATTCGTGGACGCCCAGTGACATATAACGCCTATTGTGAAGAACAAACAATTCCGTCGGCGTCAGATAAAATATAAAATGAATGCTTTTTGTTTGATGGTCTATCGGGTCTATCTAAAGACATAGTATAATTATACAAAACTAAATGCAAATACAGAAGATAAACGTTTTGTTATAGCCACTGTTTTTATTCAATAGCGCGATACGCGTACATCTTGACACATGCGCCGGCGGAATTATGGAACAAAAAATAGTGAAATCGTTACGCATTTTTTTGTTGGAAGTGATGAAGCCGTCCGCAGTGCCACACTATTGGACGCTGGTCCGAGCGTATGGCTATACGAGGAAGTGGGTTCGAATCCCGCATGAGACATGTTTTTTTGGAATCGTAATTTTTGGAATTTTCAGACAGGATTGCCGGAAGCGAGATTCGAGTCCACGACCTCCCGAATAGAGTCTAGCGCTTTACATCTGTCGGTATGACGGCTTTTTAGACCTAATTAATTAGACTATTACTATTAAGAATATTAGAATTCACGAGGTCGGTGGTTCAAGACTGTCCACAAACAATTCTGACAAAAGTCCCCGGGGCTATTTATGGTTTTACCAACCAATACAAGTCTGTAAAAGTATACTATACCACATTAATTTTCAAATAATTTCTTTGATTAATTTACATGAAACATACAAGCATACAACTAATTTCTCGTCTTTATCGGTAAGATTGATGTATGAATTTTTCAAGAGGAAAACAGGATAAAAATATAGAAAAATATCAAGACAAATTTGGCCGTCATTTTTCATATTGAAGTCGTGTGGTTAAAAATGACATTGTGACTTGTACATTATTTTGTATTTGAATAGATCCTAATAACACAGCATTGATCGGCTTTGACATAAGTTATTTTTTATTTACTAACATGAAGACGAAAATAACGCTTAACAACATAACAGGATAATTTTTTTAATTTTTTTATCAACTTACCCAGTAAACACAAGAGCTCTCGGAGTGGTGTTTATTTTGGTCACAAGCTCACAAAGTCGGTCCTCACACATAGTGAGTAATTTGTGAGATGATTGTGACTGAAATCAATATTTCATTTAAAAAAGTCATCACTTTGTGACCTCTCTATCAACCCCACGAGTCATCCCAAAAAGAATATATTTATTTCTACTCACAGAGTGATACCAGAACTGTCACTTTGATACTCCTTTTGTATTTGCATCTCATTCGGATGACTTTAAGCGTTGTGTCTGAGCCACATATTTTTGGTTTTTTTTTTGAATTGAATTTGCTCACTTTGAGTTGTGTTTGAGGGGGCTTTGATAAGTAACCTATGACGTTATTTTATCCCAACGGCAATGTGAGTAATTTGTGAGAAGTTATTTGTCACATTGTTACCTCTAAAATACAACTCGGATACCAAAATATAAGCAAAATTTTAATCTACTCACCGAGTGTTAACAGAGTTGTCATTTGAATCTTTGATACTACTTTTTATTTGCATCAAAAGTCCTCACATTCATGATGACTTTGGGGAGTAGTTTGCGAGCAGTAAAGCATTTTTATTTTTTTTTTTTTATTCACTCACATTATGGGGGGTTTGAGTGCGATTTGAGAAGTATAACTTGTGATTAAATATTTTTTTACGCAACGCAATATAATTATGTAATTTGTAAGAAATTATTGGTCAAGTTGTTACCTCTCTTGCAAACCAACTCGGGGAGGCTCTACCAGACAGATTCCTTAACGAATTATGAATTAATCACAGACTGTTTTTTTATAATTTTATTTAAGACATTTATTATTTTTAAATGCTTTTCCTGTAACTTCATGTGTTCCTGGTTCATAGTATAAAAAAAACAATATTACCGGTATTATAATAATATTACAATTATTACATTTTTCGTAATTTATGTAAGTGAGGAAATCTAAAATACTTTTCCACTAGTTTCGAGTCCCTTTGATTATCTGGTTGAAAACTCTTCAGTGATAAAATCAGATATCAAAAATAACGTTTAGATTACAAGCTCACAAAATTTTTAGTCATTTTAACTGCCAATTTTTATTGTGGGTTGTGATGTACGTTTTCAAGATCAGTAAACATTAATGTTTTTTAAAAGACTGGACGGCTCAGACACCATGCGAAAAATCAAAACAATCGTCCAACCATAGGTCGGTATTTAATTTTGAAATAGCGGCCAACTTACATGGTTGGGCTAATTCGGAACAATTAAATCAATACAATTTGTATTTTAAAAAATGGGAAAACTCCCAAAGGGGACAATCTGCAAACAAGTATTAATTCTGGAGTTACGTAGTTGTGACTAAAAAGCGGCAAACCCCCTGCATTTGAATCAACTACTGAAGAAAACCCTGAAAAAATTTTCTGTCAGGAACATCGGCATGGCGCGTCGAATCTGCGTGAACACCCGAATCAAGAGTATAGCTAGCACTTTTCGTACTTGGGCTAGAATAGTTGACATGCTTTGCTATGGGACTCCTGAGTTGAAGCGGGAATCGAAGGAAACTCGGGAGTTTTTATATAGGAAGCAGGGACCCATTCGAAAAAATATTATAAGCCGATACCAGTAATCATCAGTATGCAATGTGAAAGTATTTTTATTTTAATTTTGTTAGTCTTCGTGTGTGTGTCAATTTCGCGAATTATTGTTGATGCGAAGTGCCAATCGGGACAAATAAATTTCTTAATTTTTTGTTAGACGACCGAGCGGAACACCAGTGAGTCCATCAATTAAAGGACTTTATGCTAAGTGAAAAAATGTTGAAGACGTGTTCATAGATGTGATACAAATATTTATCTACAGATGATATTGCAGGACAGAGACTTTTCCAAGTGGGTGGATTTCGAACTCTCGGCATACTTATCTATTGATAAACACAAGAAATCAAACCATCTTCCTTGATTATAAAAAAATATTGATTCCCTCTTGTCAGTTATTCTCGTCGACTCTGAGTAACATAATCTCACATCAAGCATCGCGCAACAGACATTATTCTTTATATTTGAGACCACCGTCACAGTGTCAGAATGGAAATGTTCTATCTCGATTTTGTGTTTGTAGTACGAAAACGAAATGCATGTTTGTGTTCTTCAATGTGTATGTTGAAGATTGCAACGCCATCTATGAGAAAAATTAGTGAAAATTCATTTGTTATAAGTCCATTTTTGTCAAATTTATGTGCTGGAATCTGAATAAAAACTGTTCTATCTCGAAATAAAACAAATGGGACCCTCGTTTTTGTTCCGCCGCGGCCGTTTCGAACCGGCGACGCCCACGATTTTGAGTGAAATGTAATGACGACTTGACCTTATAGTACAGACGTTTAAAGATATAACACAAACTTTAAAAATGTTTGCGTTTTATAATTTTTATTTTTTTTCGAAACTCTAAATGTTTACATGCACGGAAGCCTGTATTCGGCATGTAGGGTGGAAAGGAGCGTAGGCCGTGGCTCTCCCCTAGGTTTAGGACCTGTGTACGTTGTCTGAAGTCTGAAGATTTTCATGTGAAGCATTTACCTCGCCACTTAAAAATTCCAAGTCCTTCTAGCTCAAAAAAACTATAGCGTGTGATATAGAAAAACCTTGCATTCTGACACAGCTAAGATTTGCTCAGGAGGGAAAGAGTATTAATTACTGCTTGCATACAAACATTGAGTAACTAAAAAGTAAAATACTAAAGAATTATTATCAAGTACTGAACAAACTATTAAAAACAAAAAAACAATGCACGTATTAATTAAGGTAAATAGGCACAGAGCAAGTGCACAATTGGGCTACTATAGTTGCATCGATTTGCTGTGGTACCTATAGGTGGTATTTCCCTGTCGTTTTCAAACGTCTTCTGTGGCGCTACGGTTAAGGTGTTGGCTTTCAGGCAGTGTCACAGTCGGATCGAGTTCGAGTCACCATGATAAAACTTGTAAAATTTATAACTATGTCAATTTAACATATGTTGTGTATCCAATTGCAGGTTATCGATTGATGTAGCAATAGGAAATAAATAATAAGAATTAGTATTTTAAATAATATTAAAATGAAAAGTCGAATCTAATTTTAGTGCTTCGTTTGCTTATTTGCTCCTAGATCGCGTTACAGACGCGTGGATAGTTGTGAGAGTATTCTGGTTCAACTCTGTGAGCTCTTTGTGAGCACTCTAGACAATCCCAGATACAACTCTATGAGCACTCTGTGAGAACTCCTAGCAGTTTATTGGTACAACTCTGTGAGTACTCCCAAGTATATTTTAGTACAACTCTTGGAGTACTCATTACATAGTAAAATAAGACAACTCGAGAACCAACACCCTGTTCCTCTCTGAGAGTTAAAGGGTTTTTGATTGTCGGCCCATTGAGCTCTCCCATGCATTTCTAAATCTTTCGAACATGCCTCCGAGATGGATTTAAACTTGTCACATTTATCTCACAATTTGCACTCTGTGTTTTACTGGGTAACTGAACTTAAAAAAAACAAATGAACTTGTTTGAAGAAATGGGGGAATCAGGGTTGGATTACACAAACGTTTTGTCTAATCTACCCGAACTGCTAATTACAACAGTGAGATGAATTGGAACCCCATTCTTCACCTTTTGGAGTAGGTATATTACATATTTTAATAAACTGGTGAAACAAACATTTGTCATCAATTACTTTATTAATTACCATGACAAGTAATTCGGCAATTTTTATGGCATTTATATATTACATTCTTTATCCAGTTGACGTGTGTGTATCGGTCTTAGCTAATGCATTTGGAGATGTTCGTTTGTATCGGAGACTTGCCTACTGCGTTGACCTTGCTGGCGAGGCATTGATAACTCGAGCATTCCCCTTTTTATGCACTTGCCGACAGTACTACAACATCGGGCAACAGTGTCGTACGTTCTAGGCGTACATGGACAAGACGAGCGGGGGGGCAGAGGGAAACCAGAGGCGTGTGACGTCAGCTAGGAGCGCACAGTTCGTTGTATATACCGACATTATTGACCCGAGAAGCCGCTGGTCCGCAGCGCGATCTCACCGCCAAAGTTTTACTTATTTTTAGGTTTGATACTTAAGATAATTAATAACACACTCACCTCGTCAAATTGCAATGAGGTAAAAACAGTGTATCATGCATTATTCATGATGATTATTCTCGGCTTATTCTCGGCGATGATCAACATGCTGCCGCCAACATCATGTTATTATTATTATTATTTATTTTCCACTAAAGCTTAGTAGGAAGGTTGGCAGAAAAGGGCAGTATGCCCCAAGCACAAGGTGTCTGCCAGCCTCTACACAACAAATTGTGATAATAAACAAGCTTATAAAACATAGAATATAGAAACATAAACAACATTAACAAAAACATAAAGAAACATAGAAGAGACAAATTAACAAAACAATAACAATTCAATGAATTCATAATATCAAAAAAGCAATCATAATGTAGAAGACTTAATAGCTCTCTTGAAAGGCGACATGCCAAGTCCTTGTATTTCTTCAGATAGGGAGTAGTTCCAAATTCTGGCAGTTCGGCAGTAGAACCCACTTATGTACGCGCTGGTTCGGGCAAAATGTTGACGTCCGTCTCCAAAAGCACATGTGCCATGCCTATATAGCGGTGTCAAACAACGTGTGATTCTTTACTAACTTAGATTTATTTCTTATTAAATGGTTTATTTCTATGTATTATCATTTTTATCCCCTTGTTGATTCTATTCTTGAGGGGTGCAACCATCAGGACTTCGCAATTTAGATAACAAATAAAGCTGATAATTTAGAGCCTAGTTCTTTCTACTTTTGTTACATGATTTTTAAAAACGTACCAACCATAAAAGTCAAATTCTCTTTTGCCAATTTATTTCATATTATTTTAAACCCACTGTAGAATCTATAGTTTAGTGATGCAACAATTCAGAACTTGGCAATTTGAGAGTGTATTCATTGCTACTAATTTATAGCCAGTCATTTTCACTTCTGTGACATGATTTTAAAAAACGATCCTACTTTGGCCATCGAATTATTTTTGTTAGTTTATTTCTAATTTTACCCCACTGTAGTTTCTATAGTTTAGGGGTGCAAAAATCAGGACTAGGCAATTTGAGAGTGCATTTGTAGCTGCTTATTTAGAACCTAGTTATTTTGACTTATTTTACATGATTTTAAGAAACATACCTACCTTGGGAGTCGATATTTATTTTGCTAGTTTATTTCATGCTTCACCCCACTGAAGATTTCATAGTTAAGGGGTTAAAAAATCAGGACTTGGCAATTTGAGAGGGTAATCAAAGCTGCTAATTTATAGCCCAGTCAGTGGCGTAACTACCGGGGTTGCAGGGGTAGCAGTGCTACCGGGCCCTGGAGTGAGAGGGGCCCTCTGGGCCCCATTCACTCCGAGGCCCTAGTTTCAAAACAACTTTAATAATCCCGAAAATAGTAAAATTTGTAATGTAGCTATTTATTGCAATAATTGAATTCAAGTTTTGTGTTCATGAGAATCGAGACAAGTTAGTGCCATTGACGACCGAAGAGTATTGCGTTTGAATAACCACAATTATGCGCATGAGTTGCTCCACACATCTCATCCACAGGTTCGACCCTCTTTAAATATCTCCTAGTTTTCTTCTCGGTTCTCGGTTTTCTGCGAAAAGAACATGTTTTCTTTCTTTTGTTGACTTCCAATTAAACTGATTAAACTATACTTCACTTCACTTACTGCAAAGTTCTGCACAAAATACAATACTTCCATCCCCACAGCAACCAGTATCGAGCAGGTTGTAAGAGTGAAAGGAAGTGCGGGTTATGAATCGTTTCGTAGTAAGGTGTAAATCAACACAGTAAAACGTACTTATAACTCTCAAGTGCGCAACGCGCGTTTTGTCGTTGTATTTAAATTGTTTTGTAATTTGTTGTGGTTTTATAAAATGTCGAATAAAAAGAGTCTTGAAGGCCGATAAAATATTATAGCAAGATAAACTTAAACAAATTAGTGATTTCTTTATAAAGAAGAAACTGAAACAGGTAACATAGAAAGCAGGACGTCGGAAATTGGATTAACAACGTCGATGTAGGGGTAAGTTTTCTCAATTTCTCGGTTGAACTTGTATAAACACATAATGTTGAAAGAGCATGCATTTCTTTGTCTGACACATAGCTAAATTGCAACGGACAATTTAACAATATGAGGATGGGGTGGGGGGCCCAATTTTGTTTTTTGCTGGGGGGCCCACTGCAAGGTTCTTACGCCACTGAGCCCAGTCTTTTAAAGTTCAGTTACATGATTTTGCAAAAACGACCCTACTTTGGCAATCGAATTCATATTTGTTAATTTATTTCATATTTTACCCCACTGTAGATTCTACATTTTAGGGGTGCAAAAATCAGGACTTGGTAATTTGAGAGAGCAATCGTAGCTGCTAATTTTCAGACCAGTTAATTCGACTGTTACATGATTTTGAAAAACGTACCTACCTTGATAGTCAAATTCACTTTTGTTAATTTGTTTCATATTTCACCCCACTGTAGATTCTGTAAGAGGGCGAAAAAATCAGGACTTAGTTATTTTAGTAAGTACCTCATAGCTGCTGATTTATAGCCCAGTCATTTTGACTTCAAAAACTTGATTTTGAAAAAAAGATCATGCTTTGGGAATTGAAATCTTTTTTTTTTTGCCAATGAACTGTACATTCTATTGTTATGGTATGGGTGCAAAAATCAGGACATGGCAATTTAAAAGAGAAATTATAGCTGTTAATTAAGAGCCCAGTCATTTTAAACTTCTGTTACATGATTTTGAAAAACAATCCTACTTTGGAAATCAAATTCTTATTTGATTATTAATTTCAAATTTCCTTACACTGTAGATTCTACAGATTAGAGGTGCAAAAAACAGGATATATTTTCAGAGTGCATACTTTGCTGCTAATTTAGAGCCCGGTTTCACTTCTCCAAAATGATTTTTAAAAAAGCATTTGATTATCATAATCTTATTATTATAATAATGTATAATCTAATTCTTGCGAATTGGAAAGGGTACCCAATTAATTTGGTTTTATCACGAAATGGAAGTGGGTGAAAAAATCAAAAATAGTTGTGCAAAGTGGTGCATTTTGGGTGCAATAAATACATGCTAACAGAAGTTAGTTTCGAAGAATGGGTAGGCCTTCCATTAAGATAGACCCCCTCAATTATTTTTTGTTTAACACGAAAAGGAAGGGGGTGCAAAAAAAATTAGGGTTCAAAATAGTACAATTTGCGTGTAATAAATAGATGCTAACAGAAGTTAGTTTCGAAGAATGGGTGTGGCTACCATTAAGTTAGCCCCCTAATTATTTTTGAATTATCAAGAGATGGAAAGGGGTGCAAAAATAAAAAATAGAGGTGCAAAATGGTGCATTTTGGGTACAATAAATACATGTATGTTTTGTTTTGATATTTGGTTCGACGGGGGCGGCCAAATTATTAGTGTGCAAAAATATGGTATAAGTTTGCACATTAAATTCGTTATTTTACGAAAACCATTAACTTAGGCTCAGCCAAAAGAAAGTTGTCGTAAGTTTTTTGTGTTGCTTGTGCAGAAATCGAAATTGGTTGTGCAAAATTGTGCAAAAAGTGTTCAAAAATATGGCATAAGTTTTGACATGAAAATCCATTTTGGTAGTTCTAGCATAAACTTGGCTCAGCCAAAATGAAGTTACCGTAATCTTTTTGTGTTGCTTGTTCAAAAATCGAAATTGGTTGTGCAAAAAGTGTGCAAAATTCACAGCATATCGTAAGTCAAAATTTCATTGGTGGTTGAGCCTAGTCAATGGACCCGTGATATATTTTTTTTGTCATTGTTGTACGCTTTTGACATGGTCGTGTGAGTAATGTGCTATGCCCGAGTTATCTCGAGCGTAGCATAGAAAAGGTTAAATTGTTATATATTTCCTTCAGTTCAAGTCGCCATCCATCCAATTTGATTTTTGTCCCTAGTGAAATGATCACATTTACAGGATGGTCCGGTAGTTGGTATATTGTCATCATGCAAGGACAGAGAGGTAATTTATATTAATTTTTCGAACCAAATGAACGTAATAGTTGTGTAACGATACAGTTTATTGTTCGGAGTCAAAACCCCACCTCGCATGTAATGTGACTTACATTAAAATCAGTTATATAACTGAGTGGGTAGACTCAAAATAAAATTAATTAATTAATTTATTTATTTATTTGTTTATCGTCAACATAGCCACCCATGTTCTCTCATACGTGCTGTGTTGACATTACATTGAGGAAATACATGGGGTCATCCGTAATGGGGCGTATCGGGCACTAGTTCAGGGATAACACAGTTGAAAGTGGAGTGAATAAACGATATTGTAACACAAAATAAAAAATGATTTATGATTTAAATAATTCTAATAAGTAAAAAAAAATGCTTTTTTAAATGTGGTAGGGTATTATATAGAAGTATATATTTAATATTTGTATTATAATAAGGATATATAATTTTCAACGTAGATTTTACATATATTATATTATGTTATATATTATATTTATATAATTTTTAATATAAAATATATGTATTTGTATTGATTAGATAAATAAAGTAATTACTTATAATATATTATTGTAATTTCGTTCATTGTTGATTATCTCCGCTCTTTTAAAACCATACATTACATATTAGGGAAAATTATATTTGCTGAACCATTTGTCCGACTGAGCTTATTTTTTTATGGTGGCTCATAGTACATTTACCTACAACCTCTGGTATGGAATTTCAGATTAATATATATTTACTTCCATGGGAAAATAATTTGCAAGGTCTCACATATATTATATATTTATTTTGATGATGTGCCAATCAAAATATGTAAGTAAAGCATCATTCACAACTGAGGGGTTGTTTGCAAAAAACAGCCAATGTCCAAAAATACAGATTGCGAGCCCATACCATCAAAAATTCGTATTTTCACTGGGAATAATACTAAAATAAAAGTTCTGGCAAAAACAACCTATGTCACACGTTAAAGCTTGAAAAACAACAGATTTCTCACAAAAACAACCAATGTCCATTATTTTTTTAATTTTTTTTCGGCATTAAAAGTGGTTCAAGTAGGTGACAGCTATCCAGCTGTTATGTTGGAACTATAGATATATCATATATAATATCGTATTGAACTTTCTGGAAAATAACCTCAACAAAATTGTATACATTTTAAAAATATTCTTCAAAAACAACCAATGTCCAAACGTTTTTTTTTTTTTGTCTTTCTGGGAAGTACTATGGCAAAATGTCATAGCAGAAATAAAAACTATTATCAAGATACACAGTTAAAACCAAAAATTGGAAATTTAATACAACTTTTACGGATGGTATGAAGTTTAATTGATCTCCTGCAAAATGTGCTTTTTGGACATAGGCTGTTTTTGAAATCAACCCCTCAACTAGTTCTAAGGCGTAAGGCGCAAGGCCTAAGGCGAATTATTTTGTATTGCCGAGTATGTGTTTCAATCTGAACGTTCACAACACGTCCCAAGTCGCAAGGCGTATGGTTTATGTCGTAACGAATTGCCCAAAATCCAATTCTTACGACAGGTTTCTTACGACGAGCCAATCACGAACAAGGAAACTCCCCACTCCTGCTTATTTCATTCCCCAGCTGGTTGTACGCGCATGCGCAATACACAGGAGCAATGAAAAATGGCATGGTTGTTGTAAACGCCTAGCATTTCTTACGACTTACGCCTTACGCCTTAGACCTTGCGCCTTACGCCTTAGAACTAATTGTGAATGATGCTTAAAAACTTAAAACCCATCCACTAGGTTGGAATGCAGAGCCAATAGATTATTTAAAAATTAATTTGAGACTTCTATGTTGAAGGGTATAGAAATATCATATTCCCCTAGAATTGACGTTTTTTGGTGTTGTTTTAAGGGGTTTTGGGGGTTAAAAAGTTGAAAATTTGGAATGTGGTTTGGTATATTTTTAATTTGTTTTGTTGTTTTCCACCAATCCCAACGTTTGATGAAGATTGCATTAAAGCAGTGAGATTAAAGTTTGCATCGCTTGTGTAAAATTTCCCCGAAATAATCAATTTCGAAAAGTTAATTTTGTCAAAAAAGGAACAGCACGAGTACAGGAGCGAAAATTGGGAGCGAAGAAATTGGGAGCGAAGCTCTCAGTGATTGTTCGCCATTCATAGTTCGACCACTCACACCGACAGTTTAGCTCGAGCGTAAAGCGCTCGTCTCTGATTCGGGAGGTCCCGGGTTCGAATCCCATCGAGACCGGCAATCCTGACTGAAGGTTTTTCCGAGGTTTTCCTCAGTCGTTAATGCGAATGCAAGGGATTGAGTCCTCTTAAATAGCCCTCGGACATCCCTTCACAATTGTCCTATCCGCAATATAACTTACATATTCACCTGTAGAGGGTCACGTCGGTTAAATCTGATGTGTATACCCTACAGCGGGCATCCTACCAAAAATTATTTTATTTTTCTTTCACTAACAGTAAACGAATTACGTGTTCCTCACAGGGTCAAAAGACCAGATTTGTTGATTGTGAACCGTGAAATAATCTCAGAGATCTCTAGTAAATTACATGTCTGTTCTATTATAACTAGGAAAACGCTTAAGTCCCACCGCGTTGATGGATGAGCGTAATTTTTTTTTAAACGAAAAAAGCGTAAAATTGCGATTTTTTTAATAGATAATTTTTCGATTACGCTCAAATTTCACACGAATATATTAATTCATAAAATTAAAGTTCTGTGAAAAAATCATTAGAATCGGATAAAGCATGTAGGTTTTATTCGTCGAACAAATGTTAAAAATTGAAAAAAATCGTAAAATTGCGATTATCATGAGAAATGATTTTTTCGATTGCGCTCAAATTCCACACGAATATGTTAATTTATAAAGTTAGGGTTCTGTGAAAAAATCATTACAATGGGATAAAGCATGTAGGTGTTATAAGTCCAAGAATGTTTTAAAAATTTAAAAAATCGTAAAATTGCGATTTTCATAAGAAATCATTTTTCGATTGCGCTCAAATTTCACACGAATATATTAATTCGTCACATTTAGGTTCTGTGAAAAAACCATTACAATCGAATAAAGCATGTTGGTGTTATAAGTCGAAAGAACTTTTTAAAAAATCGAAAAAAATCGTAAAATTGCGATTTTCATGAGAAATAATTTTTCGATCGATTTTTCCCCCCGTGCAGTTCTTCGTTCAGAGATTTCATAGACCTCCATAAAATTTCATCGCAATTGGAGTATTGGTTTAGCCGGAATCGTGTTCACAGACACACAAAAATACAAAAAAAAGAAGAAGAAGAAGAAGAAGAAGAAGAAGAAGAAGAAAAAAACATTCCGGATTTTTTTCTCCAGTGTAGTGAAATGGAATCTTCGCTACGCTCATCCAATGAATCGCAAACCCATTGCAGCCAGGCAACACTGATGATGACTGCAAGCCAAGAATGAATTTCAATTAGACAACCATTGTAATTTGATATAACAAGTAGCTTACAAGTTCCCGCTGAGTCGGCGAATCTGACGAAATTCATTGATAACAGACAAACTATAGGCCTACTCCAGCTTTCATGAACCCTTTATCTGTATTGGGCGCATCTAATACGACCACGCGCGCCGCGCGCTGTGTTATGGATGTATTAGATACGCCGGGTAATTACTTATGTCGTAAACTAGACCTACTACAATTTAAATAATTCCTAAATTTGAGAAATTTGTAAATTGCAAAAATTTAGAAATAAGAAATTTGAAAATTTAGAAATTGTTTTTTTTTTAAAGTAACATCTATTTTGAGTCTATCCAATACAAAAAATGTGTTTTGAATTTTTTTTGAATTTGAGTATTTTGGAAACTTTTTGTAATTAATAAAGTGCATTAGTATATCACATAACCTATTCACAAAAATATCGTATGTAGGAAAAGACTTTTGGCAACTTTTGTGGTAGGGTATGCAAATTATCCAAATAAGGGTAAATTTGAATCATAAAGTCAAAATGTTGAATCATCGTCTTGGAAATTTTATTCCTAAACAATATTTTCTCATGACAATCTCACATCAGGTTCAAAATTCAGAAGTTATGCTTCACCTTTCAATTTCTAGTGAAAAACAAGATGGCCGCCATTTCACCTGCTCAAGATTTTGAAAAAAATCATACTTTGATCAGAATGTCATCAAATAAATGTTAAAAAATTATATTTGGGAATTTAACTTTTGTCTGAACCCTCCATTTTTGTGTAACGAACGGGGTTTTTCTTTAGTTTTTTGACCAACAGTGAAAGGGTTAATAATGGAGGATTCCGAACTAATGAATAGTCAGACATTCAGTAGAGGCTTGTTCCTACCAGGTCCTCCAACTCCCTATACCGCCCTGGGTTAAATAAAAGTCGGTTTTTGGCGTTGGGAATCTAACGTTCCGCGCGACATCTGTGTGACGATTGATGGAACTACTTCAATAAAACTACGTCACTTTTCTACTAGTAGTTAACAGTCGATGACGACAAATGGCGGAAACGTCAAAATATTAAATACGATCGAATGTTGGCGAATGTTTTCGCATAAAGCAAACTCTCTTTATTGATGAGGATATTTCTGATGTATAGTAGACCTAAGCCTAGGACCTAGGCAGACAATCAGGATTGTTAATGTTTCGATTTGAATGCCAAGGGCGTACTTACGTCTGAAAACTGTATTGTGGCCTTGGGCCTAGGCACACTTACGTCCTTTAGGCTTGAACAAGGCATATCTCAAATTATTTCGCTCGAAAATGTCAGTGACGCCTGTGCAACACTTTATAGTACAATAATAAATCAAAAGTAAATCGTTTTAAAAGACTAGTGCCCAGGGCTAATATGATTGAAATAAAATTAAAGTTTGACGTTTCGTCTGTTATTTGTTGATTTCAGCGTCACTGCACATCGATAATCTACTGACCGTAATTAGCGTGCAGTGCTTTTATTAGTTTCACATTTGAGCCGCCTTTAGCGCGCAGAGCGTTAGATTCCGTTTTGACTTGGGAGTAAGTGGACCTCCCCAACGGGGAAACTTCTTTATCGACTCTGCTCCTACCTACCCTATGTGGGAGGTGATGCATATTAGTCAATTATGATCTTCGTGTTTTTTTTTCCTGATTCCACCGTAATCGTTATTAGTGGGTTTTGTTAACTAATCCCATGTGCAATTTTGTGATACGTTTATTGAGAGTGGTATAATTTTTTCCCTTGTGAAGTACAGATTCAGAAAAGTGATGGTTGGGATTTCGGACCCGCGATTGAAAGGGGGTAGAGGTAGTGGGGTCAAATTTGAGAATTTTTAGAATTTAAAGAAACAATTTTTACGCAAGTTGATCTACAATAACTAGTGCTGGTGAATCGAGTCGCTCGCTCTACGGATCACGTGCATGACATGTATAAATTGGCTTGAAAGTGTTCAGTGTTTTTTTCCGACACGCTGCGCCTCTTAAAAACCGGATATGGTTGTGTTGGAGCACGGAAGTGTGGGACATTTGAAGCGAGCAAGGCCACAGCTTCAATAGAGCGCAGGCGAGAGCGAGCAAGTCATTCCATTCAGTTCCACCCCCCTTTGGTTGTTTGTCTGTCTGTCTGTCTGTCTGTCTGTCTGTCTGTCTGTCTGTCTGTCTGTCTGTCTGTCTGTCTGTCTGTCTGTCTGTCTGTCTGTCTGTCTGTCTGTCTGTCTGTCTGTCTGTCTGTCTGTCTGTCTGTCTGTCTGTCTGTCTGTCTGTCTGTCTGTCTGTCTGTCTGTCTGTCTGTCTGTCTGTATGTCTAACTGTTTGTTTATTATTTATTTATTTATTTATTTATTTATTTATTAGGGACATACAACATAGTTTCTATGGCGCCCACCCAGAGTGTGACGCCATCTAAAACTCTCGTATGGAGACTCTCCCAAAGAGCTTGACAACGACAGAAAACTCACAGCAACCAGGGTCCACTAGATACGTATGATGATCGGCTGCGGCTGTTCTGTTAGGTATCAAGTGGTATCAAGTGCAGCCTGGCTGGAGATGGGGAATACGATTCTCTAAAAACCTTGGTATAATATTCTACTTACTCGTCGTAAAACCGAACATGAGCGATGACAGGTGGGTTTAAACGGCCGCTCGGATCAGGTTATTTCTAGATATCGACTGTGACATCGCTATTTTAACACTCCGTTCGCCAAGTTTCCCTACCTTGGAGTTCTAATTATAATTTTTCCGAATTCGAAGAAATAATAACATATAATACCTCTTCTATTCTGTTTGATTTATATATTGAATTATAATTAAATTTATGTAACTATTAATAAATATATAAATATATGTTTAGCTTTGGTTTTATAGTAGGCGACTATGACGTTGATATGTTAAGTGACTACACCGGGGATCGAACCCGGGACCTTGGATTTCCGGGCTATGTTCTTACCAACTGAGCTATTATAGCCCTATGTTATAATATATATATGATGTTTAACCTTGGTTTTATAGTAGGCGACTATGACTCTGATATGTAGGTACTTTAGACAGAAGTAAAAAAGTGACTACACCGGGGATCGAACCCGGGACCTTGGCTTTCCGGGCCATGCTCTTACCAAACTTACTTACACTTTCTTTAATTTCTGTCTAAAGTACCTACAAATATAAATATGTAGGTACACATAAATACCAACTGAACCTATCACTACTGTATACTTCAAAATGCCCACCATATCATGCACCTCAATCCTATAAGAATAGGTACCTTTTGCATTACCAGTATATAAAATGTAATGCGTCATAGAATTGATGGGCTAAATATTTGTGCACTAAGCCTATGCATTTTTAAATATATTCCGTCTCAAATTTTTAGTGTATTATTAATCTTATTTTTTATAAATTATATTTATCATCTAGGCTTAATAGGCCTATTTTATTTTAATTTATTTTATATGTTATTTTATATCAAAATATTTTACAAATAGATGTATGTCGTCTTTATTATCGTCTTTATTGATGGTCTTTATTTATTTGATGTTCCTGTATTGGAAATAAAATTCATTCATTCAAAAATCACAACATACATCAGTTTAGAAAAGGTTTGTTTCAGGCCCAGATAGCTCAGTTGGTAGAGCATCGGTTCAAAAAGCCCCAGGTTCTGGGTTCGAACCACAGTCGGGGCAAACTTATACGTCAATATCTATCGTTCAATAAAAATAGCTTACAATTTACGTGTTAATTCGGTGGCAAAGTTCAATGTTTAAAAGTTGTTAGTGAGCCATGTGTTAAGTAAGTACCTTGGTACCCTACATCCCCTTTCCTCCCCACATATACCTGCTGGATCCAGCGTTGGTCTTTCCTGTGTAGCCTATAATAGGCTAGAGTGGCGAATTGTGGCCTTACAGTTGACGCGCCCTTGTACCAAATAAACTAAAAACTCATAAATTTCTTATATATCAATCAACTTAAATGCAAATGTTCCCGGATACTCATCACATGACTCACTCACTCGTCTAACGACTAAGGCATTTTCCTAGTAATGGATATTATCACTAAAAATGCTGCCTACTGGTAATTCCATTTGAATAGTTCCTTTGGTAAATCATTCCATTCCAATATTCCCAATTCTATCTGATTGGTATCATAGTTCCTACTTTGATTGAGCAAGACTTGGAAAGAAGTCAACAATATTGTCGTTGACTTCTCCAAACGTCAGGTTGTATTAGCCCAATCATTGCCGTCTTCGGAATAACTTTAGGATCAAAGTAGGTCTTTGGGGTTTGAGAAACCGTGACCGCCAATAACGAGTTATTTAAAGGAAGTGTCTGTGAAGGGTTTAGATTTTTTTGGGAGGGGGGGGGGGGGGGGGCGTGATTCTTTGGAACTGACTTAAACTTTAGTCTGTTGGTGTCCACCAAAGTTTCAACAACTATCGATTTGGTAAGTCGGGAAACACAACCTTAGCTTAGGTGGAATTAGGCCAATTAATATTTAATAAATTTAAGACATTAAAAAATGTTCATACTGACCGGGGTTCGAGCCCAGGTCTCCCTGATTTCAGGTAGGCTCCTTAGCCAACTATAGATTAGACTACCGCGACGGTAACATTTTAACTTCTGAAGTCTGAACTGTAGTTTCATTATAGATCTGAATGACCTATAATCTAGAATGCAGATCTATATTATTCAGAAGTTAAAGGCGACCGTCTCGGTGCTCTAGTTGGATACGGCGCCTACCTGGAATGTGGGAGACCCGGGTTCAAACCCCGGTAGTGATAGACTTTTAATTTCTAAATTGTATCTAGTTTCACAACGTCTCGTCGAGAGTCTACTTTCACAGCAAGATGTACCCCTTCGCTAGACTCGTTTGCCTCATAGTGTCTGTCGTCGTTGTCGCTGAGGGTGATGATAAGGTGACAGCAACACAACACGATGAGCCCACTGTGCTAGAGGTGACAATGGTGAGTCTTAAGAGCCGATCCTCATTCGTTTTTGGGTTGACATTTGACTGCATGAGCATTATTTTCTGCCTGTGCCGGGCAAGAGACTCGAACCCAAAATTTTGCTTTCTACCTTAACAATTTAAAATTCGGTATTTTATTTTATTTTCTTGAACTTTTAGGAATAAAATGAAGTTTTTAATTTTTTTTTAAAATTCAAAATTAGATTTTGTATGCTATTTTTTTTTTAATTTAAATATTTTACATTTTCAACTTGAATCTACTAAAGGCAAATAAAATATCCGGGACATCAAGAAAAATTGTGTATTTTTGTGTTTTTATACACAATTTGATTTTTGTACCATTACAAAAATCCTTCTGATCATTAGAATTAAATAAGGAAAAATTCTACCAATTCCGAACAAAACAAAGCAGCTTTTTACCAGATTGAAAGTATGAAAAACTGGTCTATTTAATTATGTAGATTTTAAAAAGTGGTGGAAAACTATTATACCTATACCCTATAAAGGGAGCAATCTTTACAATATCTTTAATATTTTTTTCACTTACATTTAGTGGCAAAGAAAGCCTTATGAAAAAACAAATTATGGGGACAAGGAAACATTAGAATCGTTACAATAAAATATAGAAAAATCAAAACTAAGTTATTTATAATAAAGAGGTTTTAGTGTTATTCTGATAATGTGATGTAAAACTAAATAAAGAATTGTGTTATATTTAAATATCTGTAATTTTATATTTATTGATCTATAACAACAAGTGTTAACCCACAAGTGTTAGGTAACTAAACCTAAATAATTCAAAATACAATTCAAAACAATACAAATACGTTACACAAATCATGAAATAAATGAACAAGGACTACGAAATATTATCTTTACAACAAATACTACAAGACAAACTTGTATAACAAAAGAATATACATGAAAAACGGCTGAAAGGCCAAAGTGAATGAAGAAAAAAATTAAGATAATAACATACGAAACTTGTGAAAAAGTGATAAAGTGACAAGAGTGATAAATGAGTCATGTTGATAAACTGGCATAAACAGCTAGTTTAAATAATTGAATTTTTATGTGGTTGATGTAAATTTCTGTATTAATGGCTTATAATTAGTCTTAGGGGGGAAAAAAATTTTAAATATCGATACGAACACATTGAATTTTGAAGGGAATGTAATTCATTGTAAATCTCGGAGGGAAGTGAAAGTTTATATCTTGAAGTAGGTCAGTGTCGATGAAGTTATGGAGAAGTGTGTAGAGGAAAATTACGTTGGAATTGCACTTCGACGACTTGCTAGTGTTGTAATTGAATGTTGTTGAAAAAGTGTAGCGTAATGTGATGGGTGAAAATTTATATTATTTTGACAACAAAGAAAACTTTAAAATTTGTATTGTATGAGTTCAGTGTAATGGTAATTGTGATGTTAATGGTAACCGATATCACAACAATATTGTTAGTGAACCATGAAATTAAATAAATTGTATTTTATTCCTGTATTGTATTGTAGTTTAATTTTGTGTATGTGTCAACTTTACAAGTTGTATGTATGGACTAATAGCTAAATGCTAATAAATGATTAGTAGTACTAGAAAATAGCAGTCGTAACCAATTTTTTTTTTCCTTTTATATTTTTCTTATCTCTGTCTGCAGTCTCCTGTGAAAGTAGACGTCTACTACGAGTCACTGTGCAAAGACAGCATCCAGTTCATCACTAAGCAACTCTACCCAGTCTATGAGGAGCTGTGGAAGCACATGAAAGTTACGCTGATACCATACGGAAAGGCCAAGGTAAGAGACAACACCTGACACATTCACCTACCTCAAATAAATTATTCTTTTTATTAGGAATGTGCGGGTAGAGGTTTTGACGGACGGTTTGGGTAAGGGTAGGGAAAAGACAGCCGTTGTATATATTTGAAAATAGATATTACATTTTAAATTAAATTACATTAAATTTAAATGATGGGGGTAAATCTTGGACCGGCACCTCCACCAATAAAGTATGTAAATCTTGGACCGGCACCTCCACCAATAGTATGTAGCTTAAATCTTGGACCGGCACCTCCACCATTAAAGTATGTGTATCTTGGACCGGCACCTCCACCAATAGTATGTAGCTTAAATCTTGGACCGGCACCTCCGGCACCTCCACCGCCAGCCCAATTAAAAAACTGATACGCGGTACTTTTTGTGACTATCGGGACTGACTCCAAATTCCATGCAACCCACCGCGAAATTTGGGGTATCCGCATAACATTACTTTTAATTCACGAGTTTTGGAAACCGGCTTTTCAGCGGACTAGTTTGCGTAACGGACCAATAACAACCCTTATGCTAGTCAATGGCTTTGAAATCTCATTTTCTCTGTTTCTAAGCGAGGAAAAACACTGTAAGAGTCAGCATTCTGCATTGTACATTGCATTGTACAGCAGACTCTGCTAGCTGCATTAACTGCATACAAGCAAATAACAGATAATATGGCTTACAATTAAATTGATTGGATATTGCTTAACGTCTCATATTTATGCAACTTGGCTAATCGAGACAAAGGGGGGGACGTAAGGGATGACGCGGGGGGACAAGGGGGGGACAGGCCTATGCTGGTCAGAACCAGCCAGAAGCATACAGGGAGGGCAGAGGTTCCTCCACGTCGTGGTCGTCTCCGTCTGTGTCATCCGTCCGTGTTGTCATTGTCGTCGCCGTTGGGGAGGTAGTCAAAGGGTAGGGGAGAGTTCCCCGACGACGACCCAGAGCTCGCCATTAGTTTCAGGGAGAAAAACTCCCCTTATCACGTGCCAAACCACGAGAAGGTTGCGAGTTGGAATTTGATGGCAACCACAATGTGTGGGATAAAGAATGTGAATGCTATAAGCGCTTTGAACAAAAAGTAGCTCAGAGGCAAAGGTTTGGGTGATCTTATCCGGTACGGACATCTCTACACACCAGACGGCACAATCATCCTAGATATTAATATTATTAGTTATTAGAATTAAAATTAGAATTATTCATTGCACTATCCCTCTTTTCAGAGAATTGTGTTATACATATACCATTTGTCCAATGAATAAACTAGGAAAACGCTTAAGTCCCGCCGCGTTGTTGGATGAGCGTAATTGGTGCATTGACCTGCCATGTGTTATGCAGATTTTCTGTTGTTTTGTGAAAAAATTATTACTTAGTCGATTTTTTTTTAAATTAAATTAAATTAAATAAAAAATTAACTTTATTTTTTATTTTTTCTTAATCGTAATTTTAAAAAAAGAAAAAAATCGTAAAATTGCTATTTTCATAAGAAATAATTATTCGATTGCGCTCAAATTTTACACGAATATAAAAATTCATAAAATTAAGGTTCTGTAAAAAAATCATTACAATAGGATAAAGCATGTAGGTGTTATAAGTCAAAGAATTGTTTAAAAAAAGAAAAAACCCGTAAAATTTCGATTTTCATGAGAAATAATTTTTCGATTGTTCTCAAATTTCACACGAATATCTTTATTCATAAAATTAAGGTTCTGTAAAAAAATCATTAAAGTCGGATTAAGCATGTAGATGTTATAAGTCGAAGAAATTTTTTAAAAATCGAAAAAAATCGTAAATTTGTGATTTTCATTAGAAATAATTTTTCGATTGCGCTCAAAAACTTGGCAGTTCTAAGTTCAGAGATTTCGAAATCCCCCATAAAATTTCATCGCAATTGGAGTATTGGTTTAGCCGGAATCGTATTAACAAACAGCCAAAAATACAGAAAAAAAAACATTCCGGATTTTTTTCTCCAGTGTAGTGAAATGGAATCTTCGCTTCGCTCGCTACGCTCGCTACGCTCATCCAAAAATACACACCCTCTTATATAACCAGTGATTTTTTTCTGGAACTTTACCTTAGACAGTTTTTATTACTCTGTTACCAGCCTTTGTAAATATGTTTTGGTCATTGTATGTTATACAGACTTTTATAGAGGCACATTTTTTTAAAAACATAACAAAAAATCTTTTTAAATCTTTTTGATTTTTAGGATTTTGGACTTTTGTAAAATCATCGTAATTGGTAAATTTTGAAATTTATTTGTGCGTATTGCGCAATAATATTTAGTAATCTTTGATTATAATATAAGAGTGACCATATCCTAGCTTGACAATTACGCAAAATTGCATATCGATCGTATGACAACTGGAAGCAGGAATAGTACCCAAAAGAAGTTTCAGATAGGTATAGTTAAACCTTATCTAAAATCACAAAAATTAAAATCGAACAAAAATCACATCTTCTTTCTCACACGTTTTGACTTCTATAATATGTTGTCTTTGTTATTTTTTAATTTTTTGGGTTTCACAAATTAATTTATGTCATGCAACCATGGTATTTATAAATAGGCTTACTTGTTTTATGTGTTTATTTTGGGTATAATTTCCGTTCTCTGTATTGTCACCTTATTATTTTTTATTTTTCTGTTACACCCCACAGTTAAGCCATATTCTAGCTAAGTGTTTTTTTCATCATATGGTTAATAAATTTTGCTTTGTATGAAATTTTTTTGTTCACTTTGATATGTTTGTAAATATACAATTTTTGCATTGTTTTAATGTATTTTCCCCCTTAGCAAGGCCCAGTCGGCCAAAAATTGACTTACGAGTGTCCGCACGGCAAGAGGGAGTGTGAAGGCAACAAGGTCCAGGCATGCGCACTGAAGCACTTGGCGACTCCCCTTCAGAAGATGAAGTTTGTCAGCTGTGTAATGGAAAATGTGGACCTCGAGAATGCCAATGCTACCTACCCCGGGCAGATGGTGAGTGTCAAGTGTCAACTGAATGTTAACGACGTTCCTAGTCGGGAAGTGTAGGCGTTCGACCGAGAGATCGCAGCACTGTCGTCATTCGTCAAAGATGGCCGACCATCCATAAAGAATCCGAAATGGATATACCACTTGTAGATAGTTAATCAAGAATTCGTAAAATAAGGATATTTTATAAGAAAATCTAACTATGGTCTCAACGAGTTCACAATTGCTGAAATACGCAGAAATACGGTCAACTAGGAAACCTTAAGAGGAGGGGATAGTCGCGAAATTATAACCACGCGAAATTACAGTTTTTTTGTGATATCTCGAGAACGATGAAAAATATCTAAAAACTGATTCTAGACCGCTATGTGGTTTTGTTAGAACAATATAATGCAAGAAAAAATTTCAAATATAATAATCGGTGCGGTTTGTATATGCATTTAACTAGGAAAACGCTTAAGTCCCGCCGCGTTGTTGGATGAGCGTAATTGGTGCATTGAGCTGCCATGTGTTATGCGGATTTTCTGTTGTTCTGTGAAAAAATCAGAACTTTGTTGAAATTTTTTTTAAATTAAATCAAATTAAATAAAAAAATAACTTAATTGTTTTAAATTAATTGTAATTTAAGAAAAGGAAAAAATCGTAATATTGAAATTTTCATAAGAAATAATTATTCGATTGCGCACAAATTTTACACGAATATATTAATTCTTAAAATTAAGGTTCTGTGAAAAAATCATTAAAATCGGATAAAGCATGTAGGTGTTATAAGTCGATTTTTTTTTTTTTAATCGAAAAAAATCGTAAAATTGCGATTTTCATGAGAAATAATTTTTCGATTGCGCTCAAAAAGGTGGCAGTTCTTAGTTCAGAGATTTCGAAGGCATCCATAAAATTTCATCGCAATCGGAGTATCGGTTTAGCCGGAATCGTGTTAACAGACAGACAAAAATACAAAAAAAAAAAAAAAGAAAGAAAAAAAAAAAAAAAAAACATTCCGGATTTTTTTCTCCAGTGTAGTGAAATGGAATCTTCGCTTCGCTCGCTTCGCTACGCTCATCCAATTAATAAATTATAATAAAGAACTTAATTACCATAACATAACAATATGTTTTCGTACTGGTTATAGTTCGACAAAACGCACATAGCGGTCTAGAATCAGTTTTTTGATATTTTGCATCGTTCTCGAGATATCACGAAAAAACTGTAATTTCGCGTGGTTTTAATTTCGCGACTATAGATAGACGAGCGATCGAGCCAAGTCATGATTGCTCCTTGTTTTGCTTCTAGTGCGCCGATAAGTTGGCAATGCCGTCGCACAAGATAAGGACGTGTGTCAACACAACGGAAGGTGACATCGAGATCCGGACAATGGCAGAGAAGACTGGACGGTTGATGAAACCACTCAAGTATGTGCCAACCGTGGTCTTCAATTCGGTGAGTAGAGTTTGTCAGAGAGATTCTGTCATTCCACCATGGCAACGCATAGCAACGCCCAGTTTTGACTCCAAACATCCCCCACCCCCACCCACCCCCGCCCATTAGAAACCAATGGGAGGTATTTACGACGAAGTCTCTCAAAGGTATCTTTGCACTTTTTTCGGTCGCGCATTTGGGTTCAACGATACATTACAACGATTAAAAAATATAATGACTTGAATTCCATGAATGTTTGAATGATTTATTTCCATTAAAATGAAGGCCTAGTTTGTAAGCTAAGTTTGCATATTTTAAAATGTATTAAGCATAGATTTACTTATCTTTAAGTCGGTAAAAATTTCATAATCAAATCATTATCTACTAATACAATATAATACTTAGGCCTTTCTTTTTTTAGTTGTTATGTTCACGTTATGAGTCTATGAAGTATTGATGTATTTGGTTACTGCAGGCGTCAAAGTTTGTTTGAAGTCGACTTTTTTCGTTGCTAGGGGCAACTAGTTGCGTGACGTCACCAATAATAGTGTCTGTTGTACGTATATCGTATTTTTTTTGTTTTTAAGTTACAAGTTCCTGGTGTTATTGTAGGTAAAGAACACGTACACGAAAGTTCCTCAAGAAGGAAATCGTTCCTAGGACACGATCCTACCCCTTTTAGTACTTTATTTTTAGGTAATAATCAAGAAATGTTAAGCAAATAATTCAATTTTGGTATTTTTTCTAAGATTTTTAATATTTTTATCATATTTTTTATCGTGATTTTTTAAGAATAAGGGGAAATTTTGGATTTTGAATTAAAGCTACATGATAAGTAAAAACGAAAATTCTATGCGCATAGGGGGTACCTAAAACTTAAACTTTGCATATTTTGGATTTTATGTATCTTAAATACCTGCAATAAGAGAGAAATTTCAAATTTCTGGGACAAACCAAAATTTTCTTCTTTTGTCTGTTTTTTGCAGATGTCCTTTTTCAATCTTTTCCAAGAAAGATACCATTCGTACTGTTGGCAGGGGGAAAATATATTTATTTTTTCATTCATTCATTCTATTTTATTTTTTTAAATAGGGGTGTTGGTGAGTAGGCGAGATTGCGACCTAGCGTTGGGCAAGAAAGTCCCATGAACTAGCGAGAGTGAGATGGTAGTGGACTGTATTTTTTTTAGGGGGAACCGAGGGAAATGCAGGTTAGATAATGAGAACGATGCCGTGAGCAGAGCTAATATTACGTGCCTGGTTGGCCGGACTGGTTGGCAAACGTTGTGACGTGGCGGGCAGTGAGCAGTAACAGCCAGCGGGCAGTAGAGCAGCGTGTAGTGGTGCATTAGTTTAAACCTACACTAAAACTTGCGAGATGGGTTCGTTGCTACAATATAAAAAAAAATACACACGTCGAGAGAAAATGCACACAAATTGTATGTAGTGTTTTCATATTTCATATTTATTCACTCGATCCAATACATTGTACAGATATAACCACTCTTGGGAGAAAGGGAAATGAATAATACTTAAAAATAACTACTATGTACATAATGATAATATTAATAATTAGTATGTGTACAACAATCTTATAATAAAACATGCTTTGTGCAGTAACAAAATAATATGTAGCTTAGATCACGAACATTATTAAATTTGTAATATGTCAGAGTCAAGGAATTCCTCAAGGGTGTAGAATTTGTGATTGATGAGATACGTCTTTACTTTATTTTTAAATAAAGCGGGTGTCCTTTTTTTATTCCTGTGTGGAAATTTGTTGTATATTTTGCTGCAAAGGTAGTTGGGATTGTTTTTGAAGAAAGAGTGATTGAAAGTGGGGATGAATATGTCGGCGTTGGTCCTTGTTTGATAAGAGTGGTTTGTGTGTTTGTGACAAACAGATCAGGATGAGAATGGGAAAAGTTGAAGCTGATAGGATTAATTCCGAAGCGAGGGTTAGGATTCGAAGGTTCTTGAAATGGTCTTTTCAAGATGGACGCCCATGGTCTGGCGAGGTGAGTGCACTGGACTGCGCAAGCAGTGTGATGTTTTTAGACAAAGTCTTGTCAGCAATCGCTGTGATTGTAGGTAGTCACGACATCTAGGTGGGGATTGTGAATTAGAAAAAAACAAACAGTGCGAGAGCAAGGAGATAAATTGAAAAACCCTTTTATTATTTACCCGCATTTAAATTAAAAATTTGATGCCCTCGTTTGAGACGCAGGGTCTGAGAGGGCTAGTAGCCTTCCGCGTTTGTACCCAAGATTGAGCCCCAGACCAACTGTGGCGAAACGGTGGCCCAACTTTAGTGCACGATGCACATGATTAATGTATAAATAGATACATTGTATTTAGAGTCTTCCCACTCACTCACACAACTGTATCTGGGTTCGAGTCCCGCCTGTAGTTAATTCCCTCTATTTCTTGATCCTAGAACTTCAAAGAAGCGGACCAGGCGAACGCTGTCAAGGACTTCCGCCAAGTTCTCTGCAACTACATTGGCGGCTGGAAGGCGCTACCACTCCCAAAGGACATTTTCAAAGGAATTTCCAAGGACATATTCAAATGCCCTCCCAAGATGTTGAAGAACGCGGCAGTTTCAACCCTTGCAGACATTTTGACGGCCATCTTGGTCCCCATCTACCTCATAATCGTCTCCTAATCACAAGAGAGAAGGTTTTAATTTAATTAACGCATTGGAGAACCATTTAATTTCGTTCATAAAGTCAGGTTCTTAGGGTACAATATGAAATTGTAATTTTTTAAATGATAATTTTTAGCTTTTTTTCAGGCTAACATTTCTCAAAATTTTGAAAATTTTGAATTTGACGTAGCCCATTAATTTCAAAAAATCTATGCTTGGCTGGAAAGATGTTCTTTCTGTATTTTTTCATTGTGCCTATATGTGTAACATTTTTGTGGTTTAAAATTTGAGCATGTTAATATTTTTCGAAATAACAGAGATTTTAAAAATTTGCTATTTATTTTCTTCCTTTCCACCTTTTTAGATTTTGGATCAAAAACAGAAAATCTGCATAACACATGGCAGCTCAATGCACCAATTACGCTCATCAAACAACGCGCCTGAAAAATCGTTTGCGAAGCTTTTGAGTATTTTATTGAACTTTACCTGCCTATAGGGCTGGGTTGTGCTTCGTTGATCAAGTTACCATTTGAAGGTCGTTCAATCTGGCTGATTTTGAGTCTAATAATTCGTAGGTGTATGAGGTTGATGATGTGTGGTATTATCATTCTATGTTCATACCCATTAACTTATTCGTTTTTTTGTAATATTTTTTGTAGTTGTAATCATGAACATATTGTGTACTTTGTACTGACTTGTACGGCGAATGTACGCTGGACCCCTGTGTTCATCCGATGTAATTTGGCCAGCTGTCAAATAAATTTTGAATTTACTTCAGATCTATATTTATACAAAACGAACTCAGGCAAATAAGGAACTAAACAAATTATATAATAACTAGAAAGCTTCGCAAACACTTTTTCAGGCGCGTTGTTGGATGAGCGTATTTTTTTTAAAACTAAAAAAGAGTAAAATTGCGACGTTCATGAGAAATTATTTTTCGATTGCGCTCAAATTTCACACCAATATATTTAATCATAAAATTAAGGATCTGTTAAAAAAATCATTACAATCGGATAAAGCATAAAGGTGTTATAAGTCGAAGTAATGTAAAAAAAACAAAACAAAACAAACAAACAAACAACGTAAAATTGCGATTTTCATACGAAATTATTTTATGATTGTGCTCAAATTTCACACCAATTAATTTAAGGTTCTGTGAAAAAATCGTTACATTCGGATAAAGCATGTAGGTGTTATAAGTCAAAGAAATGTTTTAAAAAATCGAAAAAAAAATCGTAAAATTGCGATTTTCACAAGAAATAATTTTCCGATTGTGCTCAAAAACGTGGCAGTTCTAAGTTCAGAGATTTCGAAGACCTCCATAAAATTATATCGCAATCGGACTATCGGTCTAGCCGAAATCTTGTTAACAAACAGACAAAACTACAAAAAAAAAACATAACCGATTTTTTTCTCCAGTGTAGTGAAATGGAATCTTCGCTTCGGTCTCTACGCTCGCTACGCTCATCCAAAAACAGTTACTAGATATTAATCAAACGATTTTTCTTTTTTACGTTCACTCTCACATAGTTAACAATAATTTAAACTACGCGCTTTTCAGACGGTAGAAGAAAACATGTAGGGTAATATGATAAATCTGTGATCTGACTGTTGGTTCGAACAGCGGTCTACTAAAAATTAGGTACGTTAATGAGTGGGTAGAATCTAAATTTCATTTTAAACTAGGAAAACGCTTAAGTCCCGCCGCGTTGTTGGATGAGCGTAATTGGTGCATTGAGCTGCCATGTGTTATGCGGATATTCTGTTGTTCTGTGAAAAAATTATTACTAAGTCGAAGAATTTTTTTAAATTAAATTAAATAAAAAATTAACTTTATCTTTTTATTTTTTTATAAATCGTAATTTAAAAAAAAGAAATAATCGTAAAATTGCGATTTTCATAAGAAATAATTATTCGATTGCTCTCAAATTTTACACCAATATATTAATTTATAAAATTAAGGTTCTGTGAAAAAAGTCATTACAATAGGATAAAGCATGTAGGTGTTATAAGTCAAAGAATTGTTTAAAAAAAGAACAAAAACTGTACAATTTCGATTTTCATGAGAAATAATTATTCAATTGCTCTCAAATTTAACACGAATATATTAATTCATAAAATTAAGGTTCTGTGAAAAAATCATTTCAATAGGATAAATCATGTAGGTGTTATAAGTTGAAGAATTGTTTTAAAAATCGAAAAAATCTTAAAATTGCGATTTTTATAAAAAATCATTTTTCGATGGCGCTCAAAAACGTGGCAGTTCTAAGTTCAGAGATTTCGAAGGTTTCCATAAAATTTAATCGCAATTGGAGTATCGGTTTAGCCGGAATCGTGTTAACAGACACACAAAAATACAAAAAAAAGAAGAAAAAAAACATTCCGGATTTTTTTCTCCAGTGTAGTGAAATGGGATTTTCACTTCGCTCGCTATACGCTCATCCAATTATATGTCAGCGTGCATTTGCACTATATACATATCGGGATCGCAA
The DNA here is from genome assembly GCA_024449915.1 of Sweltsa coloradensis. Lineage (NCBI taxonomy): Eukaryota > Metazoa > Arthropoda > Insecta > Plecoptera > Chloroperlidae > Sweltsa > Sweltsa coloradensis. The sequence continues at coordinate 61,297 of JAMZAV010002755.1, forward strand.
GAATATATCATTCTTCTAGATATAGTTACATGTTTGCCGATTGGCCGATTGGTCGTTAATAAGCAGCTTTTTAAACAACGAGGATTGTTTTTGCTATAGGCCGAGGGCTAGGGCTAGGCCTATAGTCTTATACTCCGTGTAGCCAAGAATCATGATTATGCTGAACTAAGGCCCAGGTCCCAGGTCCAGTTTTGTTTCATTAACGTTTTAGTTTCGATTAAGTTCTCCTTGTTGTTAGTGGGGTAAAGATGTCTAACATTAGTGCAAAATGTGAAACAAGCGCGAAAATTTGCATACTGACTAATTCGAGTGTGCTGAATCCAAAAATTTATGGCCCCAAGCTGAACTACTAATATTTCTATGAGTAATTAATGTAATTACATTAATCAATTAAATTAAGATAATCAGGATTTATTCAACTAAATGTGGGTCAAGTGAGGTATTAAATGAAAGCAAATAATGCATACAACATTTGTGATTTGTTAAAGTGAAATTTAATTAATGATTATTAATAAAATCAATCAATTAATAAAAAAATCAAATATGTTAATTAAACACTACAATAAGATGAAAAGTTTAATTAATTTGCATTTTCAAAGTTACTCAGGTCTAGAACCAACTGGAAGTAATTTCGATCTAAGTCACAATATCAAATCATAGGTTAATTACTTAATTATTTAATCAATCAATTATGTTTCTTTGTTCTAAAACGTATCATGTGACATATCAAACTGTAGCATTTTTCTTTGGTGAAATATTTTCATGTGTGTTTTTTTTTTCAAAAATAAATGTTCAATTCAGTTAATATTAATGAACAACAATTAAAGAAATAATTTAAAACATCGATTTACAGCTATCCTAAAGCGAAAACATAGTTGTCAAAGTAATTTTTTTTTCTTTGCAGCATGATTAAATATAGGGCCTACATTAAAATTAAATGATGTTATTGGATGCAAATGGTACATTATTATTCACACCAAATTTATCAATTCACAATGCCATTAACAATGTGACAACCTTGGCTTGATTCCTTTAGGAACCATATTTTGTAACTTAATTTGTTAGTTCACCCTTTGCACTACCAGTATCGCATGACACATGATGGTTATACCACATTGCACATTGTCATCACACAATTACACATCACTTCTTGAGCAGCCTCTGTCGCAGATACACAGATGAGAGCACAGTAAAGACTTTTTCACGCAACAGCATTTAGGTCCGCAATTAATCTTGCAGCTACATCTTACTAATTAAAGGCATACCAATGACACCTGCAAGTAGAAAACACAGAGTGTGATAACGAAAATTATATATGTTAATGATAACAGTCATCATTATTTAAACCCAGTACCAATATTTACCTCTGGAAAAAAAGTCCACAACGGCTCGTAGCCTGATTCCGTAGTGCGCAGCCCCAGTCATTTGGTTCTGGAAGTATGGCAGCTTGAACCAAAGGGCATTGTCCCCAAAACGTGTCCTGCTTCGTAAGCAGCTTGCGTTCCATGTTCTTTGAGGCTGCTTGAGTGGGAGGGATATTGTCCAAGCGTCTATTCTTTTCAGGGACTGACTGCTTTTGGCAATCATTCACTGATTGTGCAGATGAACTGCGATCGTACATTACGACAACGAAGCGTTCGAGAATTGACAGTTGCGCATCACGACCTCTGGAGCATTTGAGAGTGAAGTAAACACAGGAGTGACTTCCTCGAAATGAGACCATGGATCCATCACGGTTTTCTTGTCTTTCCCGGAGAATGACGACACTGCGTCACACCCCCTGAACGCGTGCCAGAATGGCAAGGCTGAACATTTAGCTTCTCCCAAACTTTGCGCATTCTCATGGCAGCGTTTATGCTTACCTACACCAAACTCATTCCAAAGTTCATCCACATTTAAATTATGATAAGCGTGCAGTGCTATAATGAGCACGTCCGAATCTGCAGTGCTTAACATTATATGTCGGTAATAATTAAACAAACTTGAATGTTTTGCATGCAACAGAAGCCGGCCATCAGCTTCTTCGTGAATGCATGGATCAATTTTAGGCTGTATCAATGGAGTCATTGTTTGAAATCAGGTGTATTCCGACAGTGCACACAAGAATAGTCTGTTCACGAGATGCAGTTTCCACCAGTCGACGTGATACGAAATTAAAAAGTTCTTCTTTGAAAGTATACGCACAGATATGTATGGGACATTATATAAAGAAGATAGCTTAAAAAAATCAACCAAATTGCAGCGTGGGACGGGAGACCGCATTAAAGTTCTTGCGAAAACTCCAATTCCAGAAAATTGGTCCAACTTTTTAAATTTCTTATCACGTCGACTGGTGGAAGTTGCATCTCGTGAACAGACCATCCACTCTTGTGTGCACTGTCGGAATACATGTGATTTCAACCAACAACTCCACTGATCAGCCGAAATTGATCCATGCACTCACGAAGAAGCTGATGGCCGGCTTCTATTGTATGCAAAACATTGTTTGTTTAAATACCGAATTATATGATAAACACTGTGGATTCGGACGTGCTCATTTTAGCACTGCACACTTATCATAAATTAAATGTGAATGAACTTTAGAATGAATTTTGGTGTAGGTAAGCATAAATCGCTGCCATGAGAATGCGCAAAATTTGGGAGATAACTAAATGTTCAGCCTTGCCATTCTGGCACGCGTTCAGGGGGTGTGACGCAGTGTCGTCATTCTCCGGGAAAGACAAGAAAACCGTGATGGATACATGGTCTCATTTCGAGGAAGTCACTCCTGTGTTAACTTCACTCTCAAATGCTCCAGAGGTCGTATCTGATGCTGCACTGTCAATTCTCGAACGCTTCGTTGTCGTAATGTACGATCGCAGTTCATCTGCACAATCAGTGAATGATTGCCGAAAGCAGTAAGTCACTAAAAAGAATAGAAGCTTGGAAAATATCCCTCCAACTCAAGCAGCCCTCAAAGAACATGGAAAGCAAGCTGTTTACCAAGCAGGACACATTTGGGGACAATGCTTGGTTCAAGCTGCCATACTTCCAGAACCAACTGACTGGGGCTGCGCACTACGGAATCAGGCTACGAGCCATTGTGGACTTTCATCCAGAGGTAAATATTTGGGACTGGTTCAAATAATGATGACTGCGTTATTGTTAACATATATAATTTTCGTAATCACACTCTGTGGTTTTTACTTGCAGGTTTCATTGGTATGCCGTTAATTAGTAAGATGTAGCTGCAAGATTAATTGCGGACCTAAATGCTGTTGCGTGAAAAAGTCTTTACTATGTTCTCATCTGTGTATTGCGACAGAGAGTGCTTAAGAAGTGATGTGTAATTGTGTGATGACAATGTGCAATGTGGTGTAATCATCATGAATCATGCGATACTGGTAATAATATAGTGCAAAGAGTGAACTTACAAAATTAAGAAACAAAATATGGTTCCTAAACGAATCAAGCCAAGGTTTTCACATTGTTAATGGCATTGTGAATTGATAAATTTGGTGTGAATAATAATGTACCATTTGCATCCAATAGCATTATTTAATTTTAATGTAGGCCCGATATTTAATCATGCTGCAAAGAAAAAATAATTTACTTTGACAACTATGTTACGCTTTAGGATAGCTGTAAATCGATGTTTTAAATTATTTCTTTCTTGTTGTTCATTAATATTAACTGAATTGAACATTTATTTTTGTAAAAATATAACATACACAAAAACATTTTGCTGAAGAAAAATGCCATAATTTGATATGTCACATGATATGTTTTAGAACAAAAAACATAATTGATTGATTAAATAATTAAGTAATTAAACTAAGATTAAATGTTGTGACTAATATTGAAATTACTTCCAGTTGGTTTTAGACCTTAGTAACTATAAAAATGCAAATTAACCAACCTTCTCATCTTATTGTAGTGTTTTTTTACATATTTGATTTTTCTTATTAATTGATTGATTTTATTAATTACCATTAATTAAATTTCACTCTAATCAAACCACAAAATCTTGTATGCATTATCTGCTTTCACCTAATACCTCGCTTGACCACATTGAGTTGAATTAATCCTAAATATTTTAATTTAATTGATTAATGTAATTAAATTAATTACTCATAGAAATATTAGGAATTCATCTTGGGGCCATAAATTTTTGGATTCAGCACACTCGAATTAGTCAGTATGCAAATTTTCGCGCTTGTTTCACATTTTGCACTAATTTGGCAAACTGAAAGACGTCTTTATCCCACTATGTCGGGAACCTTGAAAAGGAATTTTATTGGATGAGGGCGTAGCGAGCGAAGCAAAGATTCCATTTCACTACACTGGAGAAAAAAAAATCCGGAATGTTTTTTTTTCTTTCTGTATTTTTGGCTGTTTGTTAACACGATTCCGGCTAAACCGATACTCCAATTGCAATGACATTTTATGGAGGCCCTCGAAATCTCTGAACTTAGAAGTGCCACGTTTTTGAGCGCAATCGAAAAATTATTTCTCATGAAAATCGCAATTTTACGATTTTTTCGATTTTTAAAACAATTCTTCGACTTATAACACGTACATGCTTTATCCGATTTTAATGATTTTTTCACATGCATTTCACATGCAATTCACAGCCATCAACTTCATCTGCTACTTCATAAATGCTAATTCATAACTCTTCCCAGCCCATAGCTTTGTCAAATCGTTACGAGCGTACGAAAGTATTTCTCAATTTTATAAATCGGGAAAAACTGCCGTAGGTATAATTGATCCCCCCTAAATACAAAAATTTGTAAAAAAAACTAAAAAAAAACGGCAGCCAAACTCTCCACCAAAGTCTTCGGCTGTGAATGTTGTGAGATATAGAATTTGAGACAATCTTTTCATTCTTCCTCCCTAGTTTTACATTGAACTGAAGTAAGTTCATTTCGCCTGTTGACGATCGCCAAGCCAACCATTTTCGTGGTGAAAAAAGTAAAAATTTTAATCTAAAATCACTAAAAAAATTACTTGGCCATTGAATTTGGTTCATTACGAGAAATTTAAAAAGTCAATGGCTAAGATTTTTTTTTGATTTTAAATTTTAAATTTTTACTTTTTTTTACCACGAAAATGGTTGGCTTGGCGCTCGTCAACAGGACAAATGATCTTACTTCTTTTCAACGCGAAACTAGGGAGGAAGAATTAAAAGATTGGCTCAAATTCTATATCTCACAACATTCACAGCCGAAGACTTTTGAAGGAGAGCTTGGCTGCCGTTTTCTTTTTTTTTTTTTTTTTTACAATTTTTTGTATTTGTGGGGATGTATCCTACAGTAATCGGAACAAGGATTGCGCAATCTGAACAAAACATGAAAAAATAATAAATTCCATCTTTATTGACATCTGGCCAATTTGTATGGATGACCATGGGGATCCAGCGTACTAATCAATACAAAAGTACATGTTTACAAAAAGAAATAATTTAAGCAAATATATAACAACAGTGTGAAATTAATGATTATGAACATTTTTGTATGGATGATAATGCAAAATGATGATGGAATGCTTTTAAACAGTAAGAATTATTTTGAATTAATGACAGGGGGGTGTAATAGCGCTAAACAAAAAGGGTGAACAAAGAAGGAACGGCTGCACTGCTCCTATTAGAAGACCGATCATCTCCCATTGTTCGGTAGGAATGTGGTATCTTCTTGCTAGGTCAGCTATGCAAGGTTGGTAATGCTTATCTTTTCTTCTCTCACAGACAACAAAGACAACGGTGTTGAAAGTGATTGGTAAGCAATGAACGGTCTTGAATTTATATATAGACTCTATTAGTGGTGACGTCACGCAACAGGTTGCCCTTAGCAACGTAGACACTGAGCTCCAAACAAACTTTGGCGCCTGGTGTACCCAAATACAGCAATACTTCATATACTCATAGCTTGCAAAGTAATATTATTGGCTGAAATTATACATGTAAATATGTATATTAAATAAGTAGTAATAAAATAAAATGTTTTGCGACAAAATAATCATTGTTGTTAGAATTATGAAATCAACTTAATATTTTCCAGATCAATATAAATAATATTCTTGAATTTTAATACAAATTCTATAGACATACCCAAGACAAACATGAAAACTGGATAAACAAGAGGGAAAAAATATATGCGAGCGCAATGGTTATAAACAGTATCAAAGTTAGGTAAAAAATTCGCATAATACACAAGATGAACGTTTGTAATAAAAAATGAAAACGCAAAGAGTAAATCAACAATTTTGGCTGAGATTCCAGTTGTTTTGTTTCTGAGACACCTGGTCCAGATGTCCTCTGCTTCCATGTAGGTTCCAGTTGTCTTGTTTGTGATTAGTCTGGTCCAGATGTCCTCTGCTCCATGTAGATGACGAGAAGAACCATGAAGAGCCTACTAGAGGTGTAACCGTGCCACACTGCTGGACGAAGAACGTAGCGAACAACCTGTAAGAGCAACAACAAGTTACAGTTGTCTTGTTTCTGACTAGCCTGGTCCAGATGTCCTCTGCTTCCATGTAGATGACGAAGAAGAACATCATGAAGAGCCGACTAGAGGTGGCTGCGGACTTCAAAGTAAAAAAAAAAAAATCGAAACTAAATTAATAATTGATTTTGATTTGATTGATCTTTATTTTTCCATATTGTTTGTATACATGGTTGTTCTTTTCGATATTTATATGCTCCAATAAGAGTAGTACTTGAGGCGGAGCATATTTTTTTTATTATAATAGTGGTAGTGTACAGTTAATTGGTATTCTTAGGAACTAAATACCGATTCTCTTTTAAAATAAAATAAAATTGACACATAATATTAATTAAGCCATTCCAATAGGTAATGTACACGTTATAAGTAGACAATGTCCTAGCTACCAAGGCAGATTTTTACAACTGTGGTACATGGATAGTCCAAATTTTGAAGAGTGTACACATAAATTTCTGCCTATGCAAAAATAGACGGGTGTGTCTTAAATTAACATAACTAATCTTAAATATAATATTTAATAACTATCTAAGTTAACTGTTAACTGTGTTAACTGTATCATTTTAAAATATAAAATGAAAGTTTCAGCAAAACATGATTGCTAAAAATATTAATATGGGTCTATTAGAAAACATCTTAGAAATTAGTTCTTATAATGTATTCTAGGTAGGTATAAAGGAGAAGGTTATAGTGAAGAGAAGCTTTACATTTTTGAATATCTTGCTTAGGAGCATTAGATGGATACATACTTCCTTAAGCCTATGCTAAAATTATGCTACAAATTAAAATTAATATTTCTTTAACTTATCTGCTTCAGTGTGATGATGGCCCTTGAAACAGTATAAAGCTAAGTCCACAGGTTATTATGTTGACTTTGTAAATGATTTACAGTTTATAACATTAGTTATGCAGCTTATGGACTCGGTAAGGAGCCATTTCTTTGAGTGAAAGTTGAATAGTTGTTTTGACTTTTTTCGGATTTTAATTGTAAAGATGTTGTACAGTTTTGGTCCTAGAAATGTGGCATGTCTTTGTTGAATTCCTTTATTTACCCAATGATTAAATATTTCTTTATTACTTCTCGAACGAGTGACTAATTTATAGTTTTGTGTGGGATCTCGAGTATAGATATCTTATTTGATGCATACTGCGAAGCAGAGTGCATATAATTTTCGAGTTTCTAGGCTTCTAGTACTTACGTATAAGTGTTATTGGTGGGATGATACCGATCTATTCTAAGGATAATTTTTAGTACAGTGTTTTGTAGAGACTTAAGTTGCTGTATGTGTGTGTCATATGCACCTCTCCATACGATAATTCCATACTGGAGGATGGATTGTTGGATGAGCGAAGCGAAGACTTCAATTTCACTGACCCCCCAAAAAATTTAGCTCAGGTGTTTTTTTTTTTTTTTTTTTTTTCCCCGTCTGTTTGTTCGCTCGATTCCGGGCAAACGGCTTATGCGATCTTGATGAAAATTGTAGGGGACCTTCGTTTTCTCTGAACTTAGAGGTGTATTGTTTTTGGGTACAATCGAAGAAATATTTCTCATGAATATCGTACTTTTACGATTTTTTTCGATTTTTAGTGCGATATTTTCGTGACATTTTGGCCGATTCTGACCAAACGGGTAGGGCTACAACGTTCACATGTCACATTGACATTAAGGTTATGGTGATGTAGTACATTTTGAAAGAAAAAGTTGAAATAGTTAGCTAGAATCTATAGAAATAAAGGTTTTAATATTAGTTTTCAATTTTTAGTGCGATATTTTCGTCACATTTGGGCCGATTCTGACCAAACGGGTAGGGCTACAACGTTCAGATTTCACATGGACATTAAGGTTATGGTGATGTAGTACCTTTTGAAAGAAAAACTTGAAAAAATAAGCCAGAATCCACAGAAATAAAGGTTTGAATATGAGTTTTTTTGGGGTTTATAATACCAATTAACAAGTAACAATAGAAACTTGACAACAATCACCTTCAATGCATTAAAAAAGCACTTGCAAAGGAAAAGTGCAAACAAACGCAAAAAACGCAAACAAAAAACTTACCAAAAACGCTCATCCATCAACGCGGCGGGACTTTAGCGTTTTCCTAGTATTAGAGCAAAGTAAACAACTTTTAATTTTTCGAATGTTAGAATGTTCCTTAGGCTGTATAGGCTCGTCATGGTGTAACGGACTTTCTTAATAATTAATTGAATGTGTTCATTCCACCTGAGATGCTGGTCGATTTGAATTCCTAGATACCTAGTTGAAGTTGTCTTCGCTAGTTTGTGGCAGTTGCAGTGTTGGTTGTTGATTTCACAGTCGCTATCATGAAGTTTCAGTATTAGTCGATCAGGTTCAGATGTGGTTCGAGGTGAGAAAGTTATGTATGTAGTCGTTTCTTTATTTAGAGTCAGTAAATTTTTATTGAGCCACTGGAAAACTCGATCTGTGTAGTCCTTGCTCTGCCACATTGAGCCAGGAGTTGGTGGAGAACAGAAGGACTGTGTCATCGGCAAAGGTGATTATTTTGCAGTTTGCTTTAAGAGAACATAGGTCATTTATAAAGATCAAGACTAATAGTGGTCCAAGGACAGTCCCTTGCGGCACTCCATATTTAATTACTCTGGGTTTACTAATTGTGTTATTAATGTTTACAAATTGTTGCCTGTCTTGAATGTAGCTTTTGATCAAATCTAGGCCAATACCTCGAATTCCTATTTTTTCTAGTTTTATTAATAAAAGTCGGTGCGATATGGTGTCGAAAGCTTTCGCTAGGTCCAGAAATAAGGCGAGGGGCTTTTTATTCTCGTCAATTGATTTATATATTTCGGTAGTCAGTGCTAACGTGGCGTCTTCAGTGCTTTTGTTGGTCCGGAACCCATATTGATTTGGAGAAAGTAGTTTATTTGTTTCTAGGAATGAGTTAATTCTTATTTTTTATGCACTTTTCGTGTAATTTTGATAAATTATTTAGTAGGGAGATTGGTCTATAGTTTTATTAGTTAGTGTTTTTTTACCTTTTATGTAGATCGGCTTTATGTGTGCAATTTTGAAAATTGTTGGATAGATTCCTGTTTCGAAGCTTTTGTTTATGATGTGCACAAGTGGTTTTGTGATCAAGTCCTTTATGGTTAGTATAGTCTTAATGCTTATACGGTCAGGCCCAGTCGCAGTTGCCGTATCCATTTCTATTATATATTGCATTATTTCTTCAGTAGTAACAGAAGACATAAATATAGAATTGGAATTCCTAGGATCAATCAATTCCTAGTAATCAATAAAAGTGTCTGCCACTTCCTGTGCATTGTCTTTTGTCGTAAGGGTTCCGTTTTCCGTGAGTATATTAGTAATGCTAGCCGGTTTAGTGTTATTGTTGGTGATCTCATTTATGATTTTCCAGAGTTTTTTCTGGAATATAACATAATATAATCACTAATTATGAAATCGCTCTATTTGCAACGGATAATGTAATCCATTAGTGCAAATTGAATAGAGAAGGGAGGAAGGGAAACCCGATACCGGCACGTAGCCTACTACTTTCAAAAAGTACCAAGGGGACCAACGGGTTAACGTCCCATCTGAAAGGACGGTGTAACCTTGGCAATCAAATAGGATCCAGACTGCCGAGTAGACGTCGAGGAGAACGAATCCGTTACACTAGCTCTCGAACCCTCCATCTGCTCTAACTAGGAAAACGCTAAAGTCCCGCCGCGTTGATGGATGAGCGTTTTTTGTAAGTTTTTAGTTTGCGTGGGACCACTTTTCCTTTTCAAGTGCTTTGTGAATGCATTGTAGGTGATTGTTGTCGAGTTTCAAATGTTACTTGTTAATGGTTATTATAAACCTCAAAAAAACTCATATCAAAACCTTTATTCTATGAATTCTGGCTCACTATTTCAACTTTTTCTTTCAAAAGGTACTACATCACCTTAACCTTAATGTTCATGTGAAATATGAATGTTGTAGCCCCACCCGTTTGGTCAGAATCGGCCCAAATGTCACGAAAATATCGCACTAAAAATCGAAAAAATCGTAAAAGTGCGATATTCACGAGAAATATTTCTCCGATTGAACCCAAAACGTAGGCACGTCTAAGTTCAGAGATTTCGAAGGTCCTGTCAAATTTTCATCAAGATCGTTATGCCGTTTGCCGGAATCGTGCGAACAAAAGACAAAAAAAACAACCAAAAAAAAAAAAAAAAAACAAAAAAAAAAAAGGAGCTAAATTTTTGAGGGGTCAATGAAATTGAAGTTTTCGATTCGCTCGCTACGCTCGCTACGCTCATCTAATCAGAGGTATACGTGTGTTCTCCTTGACCACGCCCGAAGTGGCTTAGCCTCGGTGTTCGAGAGGGAACCGGCTAAGCGACCGCGGCTAAAACGCTGCAATTTCTAGGTGTGATATAGTTGGAATAGAAATGTCACATTTTTTTGTGCAAGAAATGAACTAATAACACACTTACCTCATGCGTTTGATAGGGAACTTCTTGTAAACATTCATGGAAAAGAAATACTGAACGCAACAGTTGTAGTTCCTCCAAAACTGTCTAGAAGATGGAGCGAAGAATGTTTTATAAAGGCGAATGTTGCAGACAGTCTCGAAGTCGTATTTCTGAACCCGAGCTTTTTCTTGGTCACTTTCGCTGAAATAAAATCGGTTTGTAGCGCTTTATATAACAATATTGCAACATCTCTATACCCTGCACTTCTATAAACATTTTAACAAAAGAATTAATGATTTTAACTTAAAGTCCAATATTTATTTTGGCTAGTATAATTTCTCAAAAATGAATAAGGTACGTCATAAAAATGGAAACCAACGTAAAAAGTTAGTAAAAGTACAATAAAATGCAAAATTTTACCAAATTTGCAGTCAATTCCAAATTTGGGGTCAATAAAGTTCAAATGTCAAATGTAAAGTTAAAGTTGGTTTTGCAGTTCGGATTAATTTAGCTGATAATTGAATAAACTGTCAAAAAATTCATAACATTAAATTGCAATCTTGAGAAATCAATTGTCAAAATATTGATACCTTCAACTTTGACCTCGAATTTTCGCAGAAAAGTAGGCCTAACGTTGCTCCTTATGTAGCCTATCTGAAAGAGGGGCCGCGAGAATAAACCGCGTCGCGCGCGGCCGGTAAAGCTAGAAGCCACGCGTAGACTCCTGCAAGTTATTACATATTCGTTCAGTGTGGCGCTATCTGTGTGCAGGTTGGTAAACTAAGAAGTGTATTATCACTTCAAATAGAACAGCGTGATCACGGCTGGCCGCGCGAGCATAAGCCGTGTAACGCGCGTATGGAAATCGTTTAGTCAAGACCTTCAGTGATATCGGTCAACCTTTGCTACCCAAAATCTATCCAAAAGCCCGTAATGCAAAGAACTAAAGTCCGTATACTACGCTACTTAAACCCCTCTTCTTAATTAGCAAAATCGTTCCTCCTGGTTTATATCATTCCAGCATCATTTTGCATCATCATCTTTACAACTATGTTCATAACCATTAATTTCCTTTCTTTGTTGTCATATTTTGTATTATTCTATTCATGTGACATTGTTTTTTGTACTGATTAGTACCACTGACCTCTAAATAGTTGCGTTGACAGAGGATGACATACTGTAACCTTGAAGCCGAGCCGACATATACTATTCCAACATCTTTGGACATGGGCCATGGGCGGCCATATTCGAAGTCCCTCGATTACAACTGCGATTGCATCGCCGTCTGGATGTAAATGGTAGCCTATTTATACGTTCAGACGGCGGTGATTTACTGGCATCAACAAATAGGGTAATGCCAGAGTCGATAAAGAAGTTTCCCCTTTGGGGAGGTCCCTTACCCCTTACTCCCAAGTCAAAACGGAATCTAACGCTCTGCGCGCTGAGGGCGGCTCAAATGTGAAACTAATAAAAGCACTGCACGCTAAATACGGTCAGTAGATTATCGATATGCAGTGACAATGCAATAAACAAAACAACAGACGAAACGTCAAACTTCAATTTTATTTCAATTATATTAGCCCAGGGCCCTAGCCTTTTAAAACGATTTACTTTTGATTTATTATTGTACAATAAAGTGTTGCGCAGGCGTCACTGACATTTTCGTGCGAAATTAATCGAGATAAGCCTGTTAAGCCTAACGGACGTAAGTGTAGCCTAGGCCCAAGACCACAATACAGTTTTCAGACGTAAGTACGCCCTAGGCACTCAAATCGAAATCTTGAACAATACATATTGTCGGCCTAGGTCCAAAGTAAGTAAGTAAGTAAGTAAGTAAGTTTTATTTCCACACACATAGCATATTACATTTAACACTTTTTTAGCTTAGGTCTACTCCATCAGAAATATCCTCATCAATAAAGAGAGTTTGCTTCATAGGAAAACATTCGACAACATTCGATCGTATTTAATATTTTGACGTTTTACGCCATTTGTCGTCAACGACTGTTAACTACTAGTAGAAAAGTAACGTAGTTTTATTGAAGTAGTTCCATCAATCGTCACACAGATGTCGCGCGGAACGTTAGATTCCAAACGCCAAAAACCGACTTTTTATTTAACCCAGGGCGGTATACGCGTTTCCAAGCAAAGATAGATGGCAGCACTAAAACGCAACATGTCGGACCGATCAGTGATAGAGGTGAGCTGCTTACGGCGGGCGCTGTATATTCAGTTAGGTTCAACTTGATTTTTGTTACATTTCTGATCATTTGCGAAAACATTGTTGATTATGTCACATCGTCCGCGTATTTTATTAGTAAAATTCGTAAGTTTTGTGGATCGGCTTTGTTAATAACGGGAATTTAATGGCATTTTAAATTACAACAAATAATTGAGATTATTTGATGATATGAGCTCGAAAAGAACAAACCACACTGTTAAACTATTAAATACAGAAACAAGTGTATAAAAAAATGTTGAATGATGAAGATCGATGATATTTTGCCAAGAAAATGTTGCCCAATACTAATAATTTCAATAATTTACTTGATATCCAAAATCAAAAGAGATTCTAGCAAATTATAGCCCTACACTTGTTTTGCACTTTTTCTACTTCGTTTTACAATGTAAACGAAATCGGAGTAGGCCTATATATATTTATCTAGTAGGCCTATACACTTAGGACTTCCGGTTTTTTAAATATACATTTTATGAAAAGGAGGCATATTCAATAGCTGATGGCCTATTTTTATTATTGTTCTCTATGTCAATAATGGAATGACGCGTCATTCTGCAGACAGCTTTTAAATCTTGTAGGTCATATCATTATACTTATTCTATAGTTATAATATATATATCGTATTTATTATGATATTATGTAAAATATTATGTATTAAATATTGGTAATGAACAATGACGGTAAATGGTATATGTAGGCCTACATTAATTATATATGGTAGAAAAGGAGTTGGGACTTGTGCATAAGCGCTAATACAATTAATATTATATTTGTTATTGTTTTGTTATTGTTATTATGAGTATGACTTTATTTATATTAAATTATCATAACAAAACGAAAGAAGTATATCTCAATTAAAAGTGCCATAAGAAGCGAGCGATACTGTATGTGTGTGTTTACTATGAGTTGTGAACATTCTTGACTGTTTGAATTTGATTTAGTATTTATATCGTACCCTGTTAGCTTATATTTGGTATATAGCCTATAAATACCAATGATTTATTATGATATTATAATTAGAGAATTGTAATATGGATACAAATGCCATCCTTGGTGTCTCATGGGTGCATTGGGCGCAGGTCTGAATATAGTAATATTATTCTGGTAAACATGGTCTCGAATCCCGCATATTGGAGAGCGATTTTATTATTTTGGTGCACCCCCATGCTTTTGATAATCATCAATTAACAACATTTTGGGAAAGCAACGACAATGTACCTGTGATTGTACATATTTATAAGTGACAAACACGGAATGACCTGCGTTCTTCAAGTAAGCACATAGCGCGCTCCTCCGACTATCACTGATCGGACAGTTGCATTTTTCGCCACCAGGTAGCAACCCCTTTGCTTGGAAACGCCAACGGGGAAACTTCTTTATCGACTCTGGTAATGCCAAGCCGGTTTGCCCGGATTCTCCGCCAGGATCGCATGATCGGGGTTTGGTTGGTCACGGTGCTCTTTCCAGTAAAATTTACACATGGCGAGCGTCGATCGTGGTAAATCATTCACCCTCCACAACAATGATGCACTGGCGTCGAAATGTTGTAAAAATTCCTATTTTATTAACGTCCAGACAACTGTGACCAAACCCTGATCGTTCTACGCTCTGGTGGGGGATAAGTTTCACCATTGCCCTATCCAGGCGAATCTCGACAACAAATTCCCGTCTAGCTTTTCACATTAGATGGAAAATGTTACTCCGCATCTATTAGTACGTCTCACTCAAAATATACCAAAAGTGTAGTAAGGCGCTTTATGCTAAAATACTACAGCACTGTTGCTTACAGCTCGTGCAGAAGGTGTAGGTTCTCGGTGGGGCCTATCCCCGGCCTAGGCTTGGTCGCTGTGGGATACACACCCATACCGGCAGAGATCGCTATGATATCTTCTACGATGAAGAGCAAACTACACAAAGCGCATGATAAAATACAACTGCACGATGTGTAAAAGTATATGCTCAAGGAATTCATTTCGATGTAAGCAGGAACAAACAAATTCTGAAACAAAACACAACATTTTGATATCTACTGCCTTAGAAATGCCTTTTGTAAACTCAACTGTTAGTATTAATGTTTGTTATTATATTATATATATTCAATTTATTAAAATTAATGTTGTTGTAAAATAATGTTATTTAAGAGGCTATTTATCTAAAACATATTTTTTACCACTTGATTTCTAGCACAATACTACACTAAAATGATAGTTTAAAAAATTAACACTTGTAACTGTGATTAAACACGAATTTTTCAATTTTTTGGATTCAGAAATTTGCGAAAATTTGTGTCTTGGGAAATTTCTTAAATCGGATTTAACCTGCATTTTTTTAGTCCACATCTCCTAGAGCATAGTGCCAATCTAAAATGCCAATTTTTTTATATCGTGTCTTGAAACTGTGCCCAAATATACCCTCATACACGCAAAAAAGCATTCCAAAATCACACCCCATCTTAGTAATCAGCATATTTTGACCGAATTACTTGCTTAAATTACAAAACAAAATATAGAGGATTTACAGAAAAGGCTGTAGAGTACGTCAATAATAGCCAATATTTTTTTGGATCAAAATCCACCAAGGTTACGGGGCATAAAGATCGTCTCCATGTTATTTCTAATGGTAGATTTTTGCCGATGGGACCTAGCTAAAAAAATGTCGTGTTTGACAATTTTTTGGGAGGTCATGGTGACCCCAATAATTTTTCTGTTAATTGCAAAATGCATTAAGATATTACTAGTTAGCCTGAATGAAATATATTTTTTTAGTTAAGCGGTTAAATACCCCTTTAAGTAAATCAAGCGGACTTCACGTTGTTTTTAAATGCAATAAAGGAAATGAATTCAGCTACAACCTAAAATGTGTGGACTTTAGTACGTACAGTCCTGCACGTATTGTAAAGCCATGGTTAAACAATGTAATCGAACACAGCGAAATAATTGCAAAATAACTTGGCCTAATTTCCTATTAATTTGGTCTGTGAAAGCATAAAGTTTGGAAATATTAGTAGGCCCTACTAGGAAAATAACAAAGTCGTTGATAGATGAGCGAGTGAGCCATCTGTTGAGAACCCGGTAACAACCATACTTTTTCATTACTAGGAAGCTTCGCAAACGCTTTTTTTAGTCGCGTTAATGGATGAGCTTTTTTGTAAGTTTTTAGTTTGCGTAAGACCACTTTTCCTTTGAAAGTGCTTTTTGAGTGCATTGTAGGTGATTGTGGTCAAGTTTCTATTGTTACTTGTTGAGAAAGCTTCGCAAACGCATTTTCAGGCGCGTTGTTGGATGAGAGTAATTTTTTAAAACGAAAAAAGCGTAAACTTGAGATTTTCATGATTAATAAATTTTCAATTGCGCTAAAACTTCACACGAATATACAAATTCTTTAAATTAAGGTTCTATGAAAAAATCATTACAATCGGATAAAGCATGTAGGTGTTATTCGCCGAAAAAATTTTAAAAATCGAAAATATCGTAAAATTGCGATTTTCATGAGAAATAATTTTTCGATTACGTTCAAATTTTACAAGAATATATTAATTCATAAAATTAAGGTTCTGTGAAAAAATAAATACAATCAGATAAAGCATGTAGGTGTTATAAGTCGAAGAAATGTTTTTAAAATCGAAACAAATCGTAAAATTTGCGATTTTCATGAGAAATAATTTTCCGATTGCGTTTAAAAACGTGGCAGTTCCAAGTTTAGAGATTTAAAAGGCCTCCATAAAATTTTATCGCAATCGGAGTATCGGTTTAGCTGAAATCGTGTTAAAAGACAGATAAAAATACGAAAAAAAGAGAAAATAAACATTCTGGATGTTTTTCTCCAGTGTAGTGAAATGGAATCTTCGCTTCGCTCGCTACGCTTATCCAATAAACCTTAAAAACTTATAAAACCTTTAGTCTATGGATTCTGGCTAGCTTTTCCAACTTTTTCTTTCAGAAAGCAATACATCACCTTAACCTTAATATCCATGTAAAATATGAACGTTGTAGCCCCACCTGTTTGGTCAGAATTGGCCCAAATGTCACGAAAATATCGCACTAAAAATCGAAAAAATCGTAAAAGTACGATATTCAGAAGAAATATTTCTTCGATTGTACCCAAAAACGTGGCAGGTCTAAGTTCAGAAATTTCGAAGGTCCCCTCCAATTTTCAGCCCAGTAGAGAGCGAACAAGCAGACAAAACTACAAAACAAAACAAAAACATTGGAGCTAAATTTTTTGAGGGGTCAGTGATATTGAAGTCTTCGCTTCGCTCATCCAATTAATCAACAAAAGATTTGTTGTTTGTTTCAACTGTCTTTTAGTGAAAGTTCTTAAAACGTGAAACGTTTTCTGAAAAAATAGGAATTTTATAAAATTCGTAAATCTTACAGCTGTCGGAAACAATCTTGTAGCCATGATTTTTTCATGTATGCAAATTTGTATGCTTGTATCACCATTTGCAATATTGCTGGCTTAGGAACAGCAATAACTTAACTTTAGTGCACATGGGTTGAAAGTATGAGCAAACATAGAAAGTGACTTCGCAAACGCTTTTTCAGGCGCGTTGTTGGATAAGCTTAATTTTTTAAAAGCGAAAAAAGCTTAAAATTGCGATTTTCACAAGAAATTATTTTTTGATTTCGCTCAAATTTCCCACATATATATTAATTCATGAAATTAAAGTTCTGTTAAAAAATCATTACAATCGGATAAAGCATGTACGTGTTATAAGTCGAAGAATATATTTTAATTAAACGAAAAAAAGCGTAAACTTGCGATTTTCAAAGATTTTTTTTTCGATTGCACTCAAATTTCACACCAAAGTATAAATTCATAAAATTAAGGTTCTGTGAAAAAAACGTTACAATCGAATAAAGCATGTAGGTGTTATAAGTCGAAGAAATGTTTTAAAAATAAAAAAAGATCTTAAAATTGCGATTTTCAAAGACAAAATTTTTTGTTAATGCTCAAATTTCACACGAATACATAAATTCATAAAATTAAGGTTCTGTGAAAAAATCGTTACAATCGAATAAAGCTTGTAGGTGTTATAAGTCGAAAAGATTTTAAAATAATCGAACAAAATCGTAAAATTGCAATTTTGATAAGAAATAATTTTTCGATTTCGCTCAAAAACGTGGCATTTCTAAGGTCAGAGATTTTAAAGACCACCAAAAATTTCATTGCAATTGGAGGTATCGGTTTAGCCGGAATCGAGTTAGCAAACAGCCAAAAATACCAAAAAAAAACATTCCGATTTTTTTTTCTACAGTGTAGTTAAATGTAATCTTCGCTTCGCTCTCTACGCCAATTAAGTTTAGTCCACAGTCCACACACAAGTAGAAACTAAAGTAAGTAAGCAAGTAGCACACATTAATAATACATCATTAATCAAATATATATATATAATATTTTGTAAACTCGATAAATATATCCAATAATCAATAGT